>JAVHNF010086641.1:0-10916 GCA_034783455.1 Micropsitta finschii
GAAAAGAAAAGAAAAGAAAAGAAAAGAAAAGAAAAGAAAAGAAAAGAAAAGAAAAGAAAAGAAAAGAAAAGAAAAAGCTTTCATAAGCATTTAGCCTTAAATATCGTTTGAAGGTTTTTTGGTTGGTTTTTTTTTTTTTTTTTTTTTTTCAGTTTCTAGGGCCTAATATAACAGGAAGGGTTGGGAATTTCCTTTTGAAAAGGATTATTATGATTAGTCTTATCACATTTAGTGTCCAGAATCAGGGAGCTGCTTTATCAGGTTTCCTGAACCCCAAAGGCCCACTGTATTTACAAGAGTACATGTCTAAATATTGGACATTACTGAATCTATTTGACTAAGTTACTACCAGTAGCACAGCAGCTGCTGTACCTTTTTCTAACCTAACACGTATTTGCCAGCCATATTATCAGATTTACACAGAGGTTGTTGTTGCCAAAAGCAGAGGAGAGGTAAATTCCAACACTGTGACCCTTTGCAATCAAGAAACTTGCATTTTATTCCAGTGCCTCTCCATGGAATGTAAGGGAAAGGGCTCCCGATGAACCTAGAAACTCATGCACAAAAAATGAGTACGGATTCAGTGTTACAGATAACACTGCAAATAGTGAGCCACTGCACTGAAGGGAAACTTGTGGAAATAATGTTTGGAATAAAATTTAAAAGATTAATTAAAATAACACCATGAGAAGGCCAAAATTTGAGAATTCATATGCCTTAATTTAAATGCATGTATACCTAGAAGCATCCACACACACCCCTTGTATTTTTTCACATTAATGCCACTGGGAATTTCCCTGGCAGTGAAGCTGATGTTAAACCCAAGCTTTGGAAGCAAGCATCACTGCACTGGGCATAGCTGTGTCACAAAATTCTCCCTCCAGGTAATGCTGCTGTCCCCAGTCTGTGTCCCTGCCCCACAGAAGCAGTGCTCTGTCGAAGGGTGCAGCAAAGCAAAGCAAAGCAGAGCACAGCAAAGCGAAGCAAAGCAAAGCAAGGGCGGGCAGCTGGTGCATCCTGCAGTTTATGTCAGGTTCAGGGAGCATTTTGCAAAAGGGACAGTCACAGATTTTAACTGTACACCCGTGACAGTGCAAATCTCAGGGATGAGGGGCCGGTTCTATTCGTGCTCTGCTGGAGCTGCCTGTCCCTGTCATAGCCTCGACGGGAAGAGAATAAAACATAAAAATAAATCAATACATGAAAAGCCTAAAAAGGGACACGGTTGCCAAATGCCAGGTGCCATCTAGTGGCTAATGGATAAACTGTCGCTGCGTGTGACACGGACTTCTGACTCTTAATCATGACTGCTCATATTTATGACTTAAATATTTAATATTTAATATCATATTTTTAAATCATGACTGCTCTTTCTGACTCCGGCTGTCGTGCTGCGCATGGAACATGGAGAAAAAGTGGCTTTGAGAAGAATCATGGAACAGTTCGGGTTGGAAAGGACCTTGAAAGCTCGTCTAGTCCAACACCCCTGCAGTGAACAGGGGCATCTTCAACCAGATCAGATTGCCCAGAACCACATCCAGCCTGGCCTTGAATGTCTCCAGGGATGGCACATCCACCACCTCAAGAGTGGCCCTTCTCTCCAGGGTCCCCCAGGAGCCTGTCAGCGGGACTGCCTCTGCCCTCTTCACAGGCTGGAGGTGTGCCAGGGTCTAGCAAGAGCCCACCCAAACTGCACAAGTCTGTCACTGATGGTTAGTGATGTCTGGGAGTTGCTTTGCAGACCGTTTCCTTAGGATGCTGTGAGCTTGGCCTGCCTTCTGTTGAGGCCTTCCAATGAAAAATATGTTGTTGGAGACTGCTAAGCTCCAGCCCTGTGAAGGAGAAGACAGTTGACTGTTTGTTATGGCCAGGCACATGCTGGGAAACTGCTTTTCCATAGATTGAAAAATTCACCCCAATCCTCATGTGCCTCAGCTATACATTTGCTCTGCTGTAACACAAAGGCAGACAACTGGCCATGGGACACAGACCATGGCTCTCACATGGGTAGCAGCTCCCTGGGCAAAGATAGTGTTTAGAGTCAGAACCTCATCTGTGGGATGAGAAATCTTCCTGCGGAGCCTTGGGACCAAATAGTGAGTGCCTTCCTACAGCCCAAAGGCTAGAAAGACAGACTTTGTGTCATGACATAAATATTACCCTGCAAAAGAAGTCTGGGAGACACAGGTCTTGTGCTGAAGAGTGCTATTTTCCCCTTTGCAAATAAAGGTTTGTAAGGTCCTAGCAAGTATTTCTGGCAAAAAATATACCTTATTTTGTGGGCATACAGGTAAATACGTGCTCGTTTTCTCAGGGTTAAAACATGGCTCTTAGAAACTTTCAGTTAGTCAGAAGTACACAGACAAACCTGAGGGTTTTGTTAGTGAAAAATATCTGTACTCTGGTTCTGATGAAGATGTCTGCCTAATCTTGTAAAACGCTAACTTGACTAAGAACATCTATTTCATCCACAAGTATACACTAATAACTGAAAACATCTTAAGAGTTTGTTTTGATAAAATGGAGATTTTTTTTTAGTAACATTTAATAAAATGCAGGGAAATAAACACATTGGTGAGTCCATGGCTTGTTTTCATGGTCTTGACTGTTGCTGTGACCAGTACTTTTTGACCAGTCCCCTCCCACATCTGAAGCAGAGAACCATCTCTATTGCAGATGCTCTTCTCTAAATGAGAGTTGCCCACATGTAATGCTGAGACCATGATCCTGGCAAGTGGCCATGATGTTATATGACAGCCAAGGAATACATGTCTTTGGGTGGACTACTGCCTCAAAGGAGCCCATGTGAGAGGTATCTAACTCCAAGCCAGCACTTGTGTTCCGCACAACCCCACCATATGACCTACCACAGGCTTACTCTTGACCTGGTGATCCTGACACACACTCCTACCACGTGGATTCTCATACCCTGAAGAGCTGTAAACTTTAATACTAAAGAGAAAACTAGTGAATATCCACATTTTTGTTGTCTGGCAGCCAGGTTGGGACCAGAGATTTTGGGTTAAAAGAGAACAAAAAACCTCAAACCTCAGCTTCCAAATTCCAGGACCCACTTTCTAATGTATGTGTCCTAACCAATACATGATAGTTCCCCTTTCCTTGGTTCTTCTCCTGGCTCCAGGACTTCTGGCTTCTTGGCTACACAGTGGCTCTACATCAGCAACATGCCTAAGCATGGTATATAAGATGAAAGAAAATATGAGTTTATTCTTTCAAAACAGGAATATATGTATTAATGATTCTTTAGCATTCCATATTCCATACGATTCCTCTTTAGTGGTCTGAATAGATTTGCCTTATTATTTTTTGCTGGTACCTTTACATTCCATCTTCAGTTAACTTGTTCTGATTTGCATTTTGTCCATTTTTCTTTGTTCTATAGCCTGTTAGATTGGAAGTTTCATAACACATTTTTCAGCTTTTTTATGAACCATGTAGAGTGCCACTTCCTATTCGTTTGCTGGTAGGGAAGAGGAAATGCAGTCTTATAAGATTATACAAATTGTTCTAGAAACCACGAGCACTTGACAGGAATTTTGGCTAAAAGCTAGTTGAAACACACTTAAAACATGAACTGAATATATGGGATATTTGTGAATGAAGATGTACATTTGGGAGCTGGGAGGGCTGTCTCTAGAAATACCTTTCTGACATTTCAATTCTTAGTAGGCTGCATAAACACATGGATAACAACTAACTGTGGCCTGTCTACCAGTGGTGTTTCCCAAATAACTGGTTGATCTCTTCAGTTTATTTCCATCAGCTAGAGTGACACCACAGACAGCTGCACATATGTTAAATACTCTCCTCATATTACTTCTCCGTGTGAGCTGCTGCTGCAGTTACCACACTGATGCTACTTGCTCAGTAATGGAAAGGGAGTTTGCCTGCAAAATGTCAAGTGGGGAGAAAGGCAGCTTGCAATTCTGCAACTGTTATGTTGTGGTATCCCGTATAAAATCATTGGAGAACTCACCTATGGAGTTTGATATGTGCCGTAATTACCAGAAACAGTGAAGGGGGGGAAAGCTTTACCTAAAGCATCTATGAACAAAGAAAAGCAGAATGAGCGTTAATCTTTTTCTCTGAAGTTAGATTGAATTACAGCATAAAAGGCTGACTGCAAACGCTTGTTATTTTGCAAACTTTACTCACATGAGATGCAGATCTAAAACATCCATTTGTGGCTCAGGAGTTGATGGCTGAATAAGTTTCTTATTATTTTTAAGCAGCACATTTTGTCATCTAGGTGAAAAAAGGAGATGCCAATTGAATTATCTGAAACAAATTGTTTCCTTTTTTGAAATTCTTCACTAAAACCAGAAAGTGAGCTTTCCAGGGAGATGCAGTGCAAATGCAAGGAAGGAACAGCAGGTTCCTCTCTGGAGTAAATTGTTATGCATTGACAGCAAAAGTAGCAGAATTTTACTACACGTCAATAAGCTGGTAACATGCAATGTACAGAGATATCTGTGTTCATCCTTAGATCCTGATTCACTGTTCTAACAAGAAAGATCATGTATACAGTATAGATGACACTGAAAGTTATAGGCAAGGATAGGAATAAGTTATTGTATAGACTCACACATATTCTTTTCCCTTCTGGCAACCCCGTGGGAGTCAATGTTAAGAAAAACTGTAGCTGTGTTTATGCTATTACAGGCTTAACATCCTCATGGCTTTTATGAATACCAAACGAGCTTCATACCAGTGAAAGCAGGTCACTGTTAAGTTCTATTTTCTGCCAGTGCACCAGCTGACAGAAGGGATTTTTTCTCTCCTACCCATGTGCACAGGCACACTCTATGTCAGCCTCACTGGAATCATGGTCCATGTAAAGTGCTCATAAAAAAGGCTTAGAAGATGTGCCTGGTAAACCTAATACATAAAATCATTACCTAATGAGAAGTTGCAAACCTGTGTCTTTGATGGGGATGCTCAGGTGCTAAGCGTGCAGCCTTATCAGGATGGAGGAAACAAAAGTTGTGCTAGATGCAGGATGAAAGAGAGGATGTTGAAATGAAAACATCCACCACTGCTGGCCATGAGTGAAGACTTGGTGTAATGCAAATATATAAGTAGCTCAGTATAAATGAGAGTGGAAACATGGAGATGAACAAGTACTCCCAGAGAAGGCTTCTGGAGTTGAACAGTTCACCTTGCCATAGGCAGGTTGGTCTTTAATTCTTGCACTGGTCTTTACTGGTCAAATTGTGTTAGAATCATGTTTGTGTGCATTAGACTTGACGAAAATTTTCCCATAGAACTGAGTCTGCGATCACTTTTTCAAGATGTAAGACCTTTTTCCTGTATCCCTACTGGCACTGAGGTTCTTGGGACCTTGACACAAATTTAATGGACTCAATGGCATATCTGAAAATGGCAGAAACTGTAAAAGCTGTATTGATCAGGAGCCAGCAGGAGCACTAATGAATCCATGACATCCTGGTGTATCTTTTTCCAGAGGTTTAGTCATGAAGATTTCCTCAAAAAAAAGTGTGAAGCACTCCAATGACTCCTGTGTCTGTCTTTCCTATGGTTTTAGAGAGTCCTGGATTACATTCAGTGGAAAAGTTTTCACTTTTTTTCTAAATGCAATTGTCTTGGCACTTCAAGTGTATTCATTTAATTAAACATTCATGTGCTTTATTCCACAAGATCACTAGGCTTTTCCTAAGTCTAAGATAAAGGACACAGAGCATCATAGAGTAGTTAGGGTTGGAAAGGACCTTAAGACCATCTAGTTCAAGCCCTTCTGCCAAGGGCAGGGATGATCTTATGGTCCTTTCCAACCCAAACTATTCTATAATTCTAAGTGTTACCTGGTGCAATGTCCAAATACTGCAATTTTCACCCTTGTGCTCAGAATTCTGCTCCTTCAGCAGAATATTACAGAAGGGGATAAGAACCTTGGCTGCAGTGAAGATCAGCAACAGAACACTATGAAATTGCATGGGGAGGGGAGGGATATCACAAGCTACATAGTTTTTGAGTTATATAGCTATTTACTCCATTATCTACTGCACTACCAGTTACACACAGTTTTCAACGAAGAATAACTGTTGGAAATCCAAAATATCGGTCTCAAAAGACAGAAGGGTAATACTGGTCCCCATATATTCTTTTAGAAGATCCCACAAACAGCCTCTCTCTCCTCCAAAGAACAGAACAGGGCTGGCAGAATGTTAAATATGTAAGACTCTGTGAGCACTAATACTTTCAAGCTACCGTAAGAATGGGTAGGTATAACCTGCGCTCAGAGGATTCCTTCTCAGCTTTCTGAATTTACATGCATGAATGATGAAGTATAGCTGTCAAGATCAAAACCAACAAGAGACCACCCTACACAAACCACTTGTGCAGAGCAGGATGAATTTCTGATATAAAGAAGCAGAAAGTCTAACACAAACACTGGTGGAGTAAGAGATGTAATTGTCCAGAGCCTGATTAAGGACTCTTGAGCAAATGTACTCATTCCAGCATACTTAAGTGAACAATAGAGTTGTATATATGCCAATGTTTTCAATGTTATTAAAAAGACTGCTATAGGTTTTGGACAAATTACCTCAAGCACCAGTGACAAGGCAGCTTAAAGGCCTGCTTACAGCACAAAGGAAGGGCAGGAGTTTCTCATGAGAGCCAAAACACGGCTACTCAGTTTCAGGATCCTACTAAAGTGTGCAAGTTTATTGTGTCCAATCGGTATAAATTGAGGTTTTCCCCTGAAATATACTTTAGTTTTCTTATTCTGGTCATGTTGAGGTGAAAAAGGATGTTTTCTTTAGGGTAAACTGCAAAATATTCACTACCAAGTCTCTGTGGTGAGCACCATGTGCACGAAGCAGGTCCACAGGGTCTGGTGGGTGCTGAGCAGAGGGTCCCCAATAAAGTAACCACAAAAGGGACAGTCTTACTGACAGAAACTCTTCCAAAGTGAGCAATTCATTACAACTAGCAGAAACTACACCACACCAAAAGGACTAAGTCCATCTAAACCAACAACTTTCACCTCATTGTTATCAACAGGTCAAAACCATTTTGGTTTGTTAAAACTAAAATGCTGTGAAGCTCTACTCCAAACTGAGACACCTGACCAGAGGATTCAGTACAAACCACTATGACGATAAAGGATGAGAATGTACACAGAACAAAATCTCATCTGTGTAAGGATTTGGGATCACAAACCTAACAGGAACGGGCCTCAAATTCACAGGAAGTTTGCTTTTACAGTTTCTATGCTGATAACCCTTATCTTCCAGTCAGATCTCCTCATACCTCTTCATACACAGAGTTCTAAGCAGCTGCAACACAAGAAAGAAAGTCAAAAGATACCTCAATATTCATTTAAAAAGAGAGCTATCAACCTATGGAGAAACAAGGTGGCATCACAGAAGCTCACGTGGGCATAACGAGAGCAACGTTATCTACTGGTGCAAGTGACAAGTAAGCTTGGAAAGGCAACAGCTCAGGGGTGAAAGTTTAAATTCAGGCAGCAAAAGGTCTTCAAATTCTATCTGGGAGCCAAGTAAAGTGTTTTATTTTAAGCCCAAGTGCTTTACTTTGCCAAATATAACCACTGACATCCCTGTGAAAATGTTAAGAGACCAGAGATGATGGGAACTTAACAACAACATGTAAGAAAGCAGGGAAATGTGCCACATTCAGCATGTGCATGTCTCATCCAGTTAAGAAACTTGCTAGGTTTCAGTTCAGAACAACCCAGATGAACAGAACCAACATCGCTCAGATGAAAAGGGGATACTTCACCATAATATATGACAGCCATCAGATATGACAGATCTGTGAGTCATGTTTTGGTACCATCTTCTTTAGAACACTGGTTGCATTGAAGTGCGATGAAACATACAGCAACTCACAATTCAGGTCGGTTTTTACCTGTATGGAAGTTAATTCCATTGGGAGTTTCTGTGACTCAATCTTGGCATGTTATCAATTTGAAAGCAACTCATTCTATGCAAGTCACCACCTTTTATTCTACTGTGATACAGCAGTAATTCTTTTAGACAGCGTTTTAGAGTAAGCATCCTAAACTAATTCATGCTCTCTAATTTCTCACCTTAAACATTCAATATTAAACCAGTTTAAGACAATAGTCTTACATTCACAAGAAGTGATTTCCTAAACTTCAGCTCTTCACTTGTTGTTGTACCTGATGTATTAATACAAGTATCCGATTGTTTTCCTACTGTTTTCCTGGCATTTGGAACCTGCATCAGAGCTCAGAATTCCTAAACTGGTAAGATACTAAGGTCTACTGATAACAGTAAGAAAGTCATTACTAATCTCAATAAGAAACAAAAAAATACACCCCAAAAAACCCAAACCAACCAAAACAGCCCCAAACACACCAGACTCATCTGATGCATCCACCAACACGAATATTGCATTTTGCCAGGAGCTAGTGAGCAGACACATTAAAGGGTATTCACTCTTCTCCCTTATCCTCTCAGTCTCTATCAAGGTGATAAGTCTTATCAGCTCTCCTAGTCAGAGATTCTTAAGAAAGGAAAAATAAAAGGGCGATGGGCTAAGAAAAAAGGGTGAGAAAAGAAAGAAAAAAGGAAGAAAAAGAAAGGCTGATCCCACTAAATCACTATATAATGCCCAACCCACCTTGGAACCACTGAGTACGTGCAGTTGCACGTCCTTCATTTCAGTGGGGAGAAAAGAGGAAAACCAAAACAAACCCAAACACAGGCCAAACTTCCTTTTGTTGCCAAAAATGAAGCATCCAATACCCACCCTTCTAACACATATTAAATCAAAGGCCACAGTTCAGCAGTACCTAAGAGAAAGGGTATTTTCTTCTCCTAATACTTGAGATAAAACTGTTCTACTCTATGTACTGTTTCTTCCATTTTTAAACCAGCAGCCAACAGATAAGAAGTGTTTCTGTGGGTTGTGTTCTAGAGTCTCCAAGATACCCATTGACCCCATCCAGACCTGGAATTTAGAGGAACGACGCTTTGTTCAAACATTTTATGTTAGTTTATTATGGGCAGAATATTAGCTCCAGCTCTGTTGACCTCATTCAGAAATACAGGTATCATACACACACATACTATATGTGCACACATCCAGTATACTCCAGGGCATGCCTACACTCAGGTTACCCTTTGCTTCTTATCATGTTTTGCCTTTTGTTAAGTATTGTCCCTGCCCTTCTCTGACCCTACAACCTTCAAGAGCTTCCCTGTTCGCAGTAAACCTTTGAAAACTGAGAAGAGTGAAATCCTCCTGCCTAAAGCACCTTCTCTTGATAGTACAAACTATTATTCAGGTTTAAAGGAGAAAAGCTGTTAAATACTCCCTATTTAATCCTGCTGGGGTTTTGTTTCAGTTTGTTTCGTTTGTTTTCTGGTTTGGGTCTTTTTCCCCAGAAATTTGGGGGCAGGATCCCCAAATCACAGACACCAAGTTTTGTGCTGCTCCATATGATATGATGCAAACTGCTTATAGCCATATGCATACTCTCCTCTGATCAACCAAGGAGACTTACCTCAAAACACTGTTTTCAATAAAAGCAGTAGTAAGATCCAGAACTGCACAGAACTTACTAGTTGAGTCTGAGGCAAGAAGAGCTGGCAATGAGCAGGTAAATTTACAGGAGGTTGGCTTGCTGAGAGCTAAGAATATTCCAGATATACAGGAGTCATTTCTGATACCAAGAGCAGCTCACAACTATCTGCACTTACCAGAGCAGCTGTAGCAGAAGACAATGATGATGAACAAATACCTGCTGCCTTCTTGCTCCATCCTGGCGGTGTTCAAGGCCAGGTTGGACGAAGCCTTGGGTGGTATGGTTTAGCGGTAGATGTCCCTGCCCATGGCAGGGGGGTTGGAACTGGATGATCTTAAGGTCCTTTCAACTCCAAACCATTCTATGATTCTATGTTTCTGTGTTTTGGTAACAGTTGAGTTTTGTTGACATTTCTATTAATAATTGCTAAACGCAGGAAGAAAATAGGCCAGGTAGGAAAATGGAATTTGTCCCCACACCTATTTATTAATATTCATGTACATGTTTGTTATGTTTATGTACAGTTGTGTATTGTTATGAATATATTTATGTATGCTTATGGGTGAGACACACCATTTTTATGAATCTGACAGGCTGCCTGGTGAGACTGACTTCCACAGAAAAAAAAATTTCAGTTGCATATAATAGTAGGCACTCAGGTCATGTAAATATTACTGAACATTACTGACATATGGGCTTAAAGTGAGATACTTGGTGATACACTTTGCTTAAAAGAGGGCCTAATTCTAGGAACTAAAACTGTTTATCTGTCACATAAGTTACAAATTTCTTCAGTGTTGTGGTGTCCTTCGGTTTAGTAAGAGTGAGTTTTCTTGTAGTACTGTCTTAAATAAAATAACTGCAAACTCTTCAGCATAGTTTAGCTGAGCTGTACAATCTTTTCCTTGTAAAAAACCTAAACCCCACTACATACTTTCTGCAGAGCACAGTCCAAGCACCTGGATGTCAGACTAGACCCTAAAGACCACCCAAACAAGGTGGTTTTCAAGGGAATATGAAGAACTTGGGCTTTGCTTTGGGGAAATTGTTATTTTATTTCAGTAAGGCTTAGGAAATCCTTACCATAGTAGTAAGTGAAATGTATGTGCACAGAAGCGTACTAATTATACCTGAATGTCTTCTAGCTTGTTGATCTGCTTTAATAAGGAGAGAAGGCTTACGGAAGTATGCTTTTGCTGGCATGGTGATGATATTCAGATCCATTTTCCTGGGTTCAGCAGTAGCAATCAGTTTTTCTTCTTAGTAGCTGGTGCAGTGCTGTGTTTTTGACTTTTGGCCTGGGAACAGCACTGATAACACCGATGTTTATAGTTACTGGTCAGAATGTTTAGGC
>JAVHNF010086644.1:23720-35467 GCA_034783455.1 Micropsitta finschii
CAGCGGCGGCCGGCAGGGGAGCCCGCCCGCTCCCGGCGCCCATTCAAACAAAAGAAGCCCCTTCTCCTGCCCGCCGCCCCCAGCCCGGACGGGCGGCAGGGCCCCGGGGGATGGCGGCCCATGGTCCCCAGCAGCGGCTGGGGCGAGTGCGGGCCCGCGGGAGGAGCGAGGGGCAGCCAAGGAGGCGCGGGGCTGCGGACGGCGGCGGTGGCTGTAATCTTGGCCGACGGGTGGGGGACGCTGCTTGTTCATGGGCTCCCGGGGGAGCTGGTCTAGCCCTTCTAGGTGCTCCAAAACAAGGGGTGCCCGAAGTGCTCAGCCCGGCCCCTGGCAGTTCGGAGTGTGAAGATGGTTGACCCTTCGGTTTGCTAAAAACCTGTGTGTTCACTTGTGCGCCCTATGTAGCAAAAGAGACCCAGTGCGGCACTTGAAAGCCTTACTGTGGAGTTCAGGGTGCACCGACCTGACCTGCAGAGGCAGGGCGGACAAATGCCGCTGCTGGATTGCAACATCGGCCCTGGCTGCCTGTTTTTTTTGGTGATGAGTAGCTGATGGGTAACAGCAAAGCCTCTAGAACTCGGGTCATTTGGGTGACTTTTCTTTGTGTCTCTTTAGTTGATAGTGTTGGTTTTAGTTTGTTTCAGCTAAAGCGTCACAGAGGGTACACACATATTGTGGGATGCTTTAAGTTGAAGTTGCAGGTTTTGGGGAGGAATTTTATTTGGGGGGAAGGAAGTGCTGTCTAGAGCTATTCCTTCTGTTCCTGAGCAATACCTGTTTCTTTATATGCTAACCCCTTACCCCATACTTTTCACTTGTGTTGCAGTACTTCATGCTCTTCAGTATCTACTGCAGCTGATGAATAAATGTGTAAAAGCTTGGGGGATGACGAGTGAAGAAGGGGAGGGATCAGTATTCACTGTATTGTTTGCTTGTGGTTTTAATTTGTGTAATGAAACACATAGCAAATACTAAATTTAATTCTAAATGGTAAACATTTGCTTTTCCTAATCATTAAAAGTTATTTTTGGAAGTTTTAGACATGCATGGATGCAGAAAAGCAATTGCAGTAATAGCCTCTGAACAAGAGTCAAAAAGTCAATTTTTAGACTAATAACCCAAGCTTTGGGATCATGTATAGAATGAATCAAATAACAGAGAAAAGTAGTGAAAATTCTTGGTTTGATTCCAGAAGGCATCTGTCACTGACTGTAAACAGAGATGGGCTATTTCCATGATGTCTGTTTTGGAGCCATTATTAATGTGATTGGAGTTAGAGAGCCCAATCCTTTGTTTAAGTAGAAGACATCCATCCCACTGTTCAAGTGGGGTCATCCTGTAAGACAAACTACTTGACAGAGTAGCTTAGGATGCAGCTTCATGTTTTTGAAGATGAGTGGATACCTGATTACCAAATCCTCCTCCCTGTTGCTTATCTGCCCCCATGTGAGCTGGTTCTGGGAGCTAAACCAGCAGAAAAAATCCTTACTTTTTTTGACAGGTTTAATTTCCTGCAAGTTTAGCTCCCTGAAGGAGGTCAGCACAGAAAACAAAAACCATATAAAATTGTGCCTGTTGTTAGTAGAAATTCTAGTAGAATTGTAAAAGACTGAATTTTTGAAAATGGAAACAGGAAAAGCTCTTGCTTGTAAAGTTTTCAGCCAGATGTAAGTGGTAGGGAAAAAGGATCAAAGAACGAATTTTGAGTTATTTTCATAACCCTTGTGGTTGTAGAGGTTTTGAAGTGTGCTTTTAGAGTCTATAGCAAAATCGTTTGGACATTTGTGCTACCACAGAATGATGTTATACAGGAGGTCTCAGCAGGAAGGTGTACTGTCTTGTCCTATAAAGGAAACTGCTGTTTGATTAATAAACTACTTCTTTAAAACCTGTGCTGTTTCTCAAAGAAGTGTACAAAGCACTAGCTTGCACGCAACTGGAAATAAAAAGTAAAAAACCCTATCAACATTTGTGCATCACAGACCCCAGTAAAAGGTGCTGGTGTTGAAGTGCTATCCTGCTCCAGCAAAATGTGCAATTAATTTTTCTTATTCACAAAAGAAATTGGGCATGGTCTTGAGAGATGCCTGGCAGCAGCCTGGCTGCCATCAGCAGCCACTTCTGAGCTAAAGGAAGAAAATCTGTACTATGGGCACAGCGTGTTTAAAAATGGGTATGAGGCTTAGTTCATACCCCTGAGATTTGGTGCAAGTTTGTGATTTCCCCTTGCCTATCTGACCCTTATCTGTTTATCCATCCCCATGTATCCTTCATGTGTCAGGTTTCTTCTTTCCCTGTATTCTATTTGAATCTAACAAGCACAGCAGCAGGCAGGGCTACCCCTCTCAGGAATCCACAAAAAACATTTGGGAACCTGTTGACATTTGAGTTGTTGGCAAATTACTGGATAAATGCCAAAGCGAAGGTCATCATGCATCATACCTGTTGGGACAGAAACACAAACTTCTCTGGTTTTGCAGAGATTGCCTACGCTAGATAAAATGTTGCTACTTCATCTCTGCATGTGTTTTTATAGAAATTACTATGTTGCCCTGATGTTGGTCTGCTTGTACCAGTGTGGAAACTCTGTATAAGGGAATTGTTATGTTTAAGGTACTAAGATAAACTTTATTAGGATAATCAATTTTAGCATATTAACCACAGCCATGCATGGATTCCATCAGGATAGCAACAGTAATCAAGTGCGTATGTATAGAAATGAAGAGTTTAAGTAAATAAATATGCGCCACTAAGTGCTAACTTGCACTTCAGAGTCCTGTAAGTTTGTTTTGCCGGATGATGACTCTGTCCTGCTGGACCAAGATGAAGCACAGCCACCTACTCTGAGAATTAATGCATCCAGGAGTGTAATGAAGGTTTGTATGTCCCAGAAGAAAAAACTCTCCAAATCCATCACTGATGTTCCTTAAGCAGAAGCTGCAGGATTTTGTCTTACTTGGAGTGAGGTGCTTCTGCTTTGTTTCCTCTCAGGATGAGTGCTCATTACTGGAGAGAAGATTTTGTCAGGAGAGGTGTTGTATTAACTTAATCTGCTATTGCCTTTTCCTGTAGTGAGGTTGGTGTAATCTGGCATTAAGGGATTTCAGGGTGAGTTCAGTACTGGTGTTCTTAATTAAGTATTTAGATCTATTCTTTGGAGACAGCAAAAAAGGGAAGTGGAATTTCCTTTTGTATTAATGTTTATCATATGAGTTCTGGTGGCAGTAATAACACAGAGGAAACTAATTGGAGTCTTTGCCAGGTTTTGTATCACAGATGGTGAAGAAACAGAACAAAAGTTTCCTTAATCACAGAAAATTTTGAGTTAAACTTCAGTGTCAGATGAAGCTCGGTGCCTTCTGCGTGCTACAGAAAGATCTCCCTCTTACTGGTTAATGAAGAAAAGCCTATCTAGGCTGTTCCCCGGGGAATGTGTTTTCTCCAGAGAGAGCTTCCTTTGTGCTGCTTCACAAAAGTATTTCAGCTATAGCAAAACCTGATGACTTCCTAGCCTGGAGATTGTATACATTGGTCTCTTTTGTCTTCATAAAATGTCTAAGTCAGCTCCAGCTTTATGTGGGTCTTTTTGTTTTCAAACTGTTTTTCCGCTAGCTATGCACAGTCTCACAGAGCAGGAGGTGAGACAGCAGGTGAAGCCAACTCCTGTTCATCTTCCAGTAGTAATGATGCCCCAGTCAGGGAAGAGCCCTCAAAATCAGCAGGGGTTGGTTCCTAGTTACTTCTGTAGGTGTAGTACTATTCCACTTTTTGTTGCTCAAATTGATGCTTATTTTTGACTGCTAGTGTCTATTGCATGCCTATGACTGAAAATGATCATAAATTGTAACCAACACTATGGGGACGAGGCTGGGGTGCTCTCTGCCTCCCTCCTTGTGGGGCAGGTGTAAATTACCAGGAAGAGGAGGAGGGTCAGGCTTCAGTTAAAACCACTGGCTTTGGGGAAGGGGAGGGTGGAGAGAAATGAAACAAAGATTGTTGTATCCATATTTATCCATTGAAATTGGATCCTGCTGTCCTGAGGTTTGCATCCCAAAGTTCATCAGACAAAAAAGATACAGACTCAACCTCGTAGATTTATCTCTGCTTGGAAAGTTGAAACACATCCTACAAGAGCAACACCAGTGAAGGAGCTTGTATAAATTATTCCCTCTGGAACTCCACAGGTTGGTGGGATTGGTATTAATTATCAGGAATGGGCTTCACAGTTAGGATTGCTTGCATGGAATGATACAATCGCTGTATGGCACATGTAACCTATGTGGGTTTTACTGTACAGCAGTATAGGAATTCCAGTGATAGGTTAAATGGAACAAATATGTTCTAATATATTATTTCTGACCAGTTTCTAATGCATCAGAATATAGTATATAACAAGCTTAAACAGTGTAAGTGTAGATTAAAATCAACATGCAAAGAATTTGATACATTTCTCAGAAAGGATTTTGCTATGGCCTAAGTTTTGGATTTAAAGCCTTGCTGAAGCAAAGTGCCTTTCATTTTTCTCTTTTATTCTATCCCCTAAAATACCTCCAATCTATACAATCTCGTTCATTTAAGATACTTTTCCAAAAAATTGCTCTCTTGAACCTAGACAGATATTGTTGAAAATATAGATTTTGTCTTTGCCTTCAAGAACATCTTATCCTTCTCTGTGACAAGCTGTGAGCTTGCTAACAGCTCTCTTACCAAGTGAATTGTAGTTCACAAGATGTCATCAGCCTGTCTTTTTTACCGCTTTTGCTAATTTAGGCAATATGTTAAGGTAGTTTTCAGTTGGAGGGAACATCAGGAAGGACAGAGAGAAGGATACCAGAAAAATCTAGCCTCTCCCTTACCTTATCTTTCTACAGAGGCCTTTTTCTCCATCCTTTTGGTTGGAGTTCTGGGGAGAGTATGTGTTTTCATGACCTCCTTTTGTTTAATGTCATTGTCCACTCTACTCTGAAAAAATTAGGGCTAAAAACTGGAACTGTTTAAGGCAGAAAAGTAACAGTTCTGTTTCTTAAGTAGCCTTAAAAACCCTTTCTTTCTCACCATCACACTTGGGTTTTCTGTCAACTTTTCACTGCTCTGCCAAGATGCGGTGGAAGCTTATTTCTCTGCTTGCTGCTTCTGGTAAGAGCTTAGTGAAAGTCGAAAAAAACAAGCAAACCTGTAGCCTTCTCAAGATGTAC
This sequence comes from Micropsitta finschii, assembly GCA_034783455.1. Classification (NCBI taxonomy): domain Eukaryota; kingdom Metazoa; phylum Chordata; class Aves; order Psittaciformes; family Psittacidae; genus Micropsitta; species Micropsitta finschii. The sequence continues at coordinate 28,916 of JAVHNF010086644.1, forward strand.
AAGACTCAGTTCATTGGCTTTTGGTTTTCTTATGGCACTAATAGAGCTAGAGAGCCAATATGTTGAGGGTCCCAGAATGTTTTTTTTTTTCCTTTTTCTTATTTCTTTTTTTCACTATAATTTCTCGTCCTTCTGATATGTAGTCTGGGTATCATGTACATCTTGGGTTCTCTTCCTACCAAGGCTTTGAATATGATGCCTTTGTTAGCAGATAATTAACTTTTCCAATAATCTATGATTTACAGTATTCTTTGCTTAAGGTACACTGCCACCTAGCAACAGTTTCCCTTCCCTCCCAGTTTTCTTGACCTACTTTGTCAGGGGTTGTTCAGCTTTAGTTTGTGCCTGGTCTGGTCTTGATTAGTATCCAGAACCCATCAGTAGATGCCATCCTGGTAAATGCATATGTGTGTGTGGTGCAGATATTTTTAATGGCAATAAGAACTGCTACCTTTGGGTTTCTCAATAAAATACAATGGCTTTTACTTTTACAGTGGTTTTTCCTTTCAAAGTTTTTGTGGAAAATGCCTATAATTTTTTTGTTTGTTTGTTTTTTGTTTTTTTTCCTTAGAAGTGTTGGTTTTCATTTCTTCTGCTCATTATTCTTTGGAGGAAATAAAATTAAAGTGAAAGAATTAAAGGGAATTGCTTTCTGCTCTTTTTATTATTCCAGTGCAACATGAAGCATGGAGCATCCATCTAGAGTACTGTACACAAATGCACATAGCTTACAGAAAGTATTGAACGATTAACCCTTCTACTCCTCCTCTAAGTCCTGAAAGTATGAATGAGGAAAACCCAGGTAAATACAGGGTGCTTCAAAAATGAGATTCACGCTCACTACTCTCCTTAGAGGAGGAAAACATGCGCATTGGCAAATCTTACCTGAAATGTTACATATAAAGGCTGGTGTCAGGGAAGACACAAATGGGGCAAATCTTAATCCTAGTATCCTCTTACAGGAGATATTAACTACTCCTCCTTTAAGCATAATGGTGAAATTTGCTGCCTGATGTGTTTTAATTGTTGATGATGTAACTAGAGAAGTACATTGCCAGGCAGGACAGACTGGAGTCCCAGCCCATGGACCTACCTGGGCCTCTGACTCCCCAACAAGGAATGATTAAACTTGCAGTCTTGCCTGCGGACTCTGCCTCAATTCCTCTCATGTAAATTGGAGGTTAGTGTGACCTCTTCTTTATGTACCAATAGCACAGCTGAATGCTTCACAGCATATGCAGTTATCAGAGAAGCTGAAAAAAATTCTCCCGTGGTATAACCACTCAGTATGTGCTGAGGAAATGTTGCCTGCTCATTCTCTTATGCTGAAGTACAAGTCCTAGTTAGTGTTTCAAGCCAGAAATGCCACATTTTCTCACAATATTCAGCTAAGCTGTTGGGTCATGTCAGCCGCTTTGTATTTAACTCGCTTATCAGAATTGCAGTCCCATATAAAATTGTTTGGTTTTTTTGGTTTTGAGTTGGGTTTTTTTCAGTCAAGTATTTTGATTAAGAAGTTGGGCAGGGCTTGTTTCGGTAAAGTAATATAACTGTTCTCAGTACTCCATCTAGTCACTTATTTCGCTTAGTACATCATAATGCCAGGGAGTGGGGGAAATATAGAAGCTAAAAGAAACAGCATAAGTGCAATGTTAATACACTATATGAAGTTAGGGAAAATTTCACAGCTAAGTTGTCAGTCTTCTTCTCTTTTATCCAAGTTTTATAGAGCTACTTGGTAGTGGAGCCAGGGTTGGAACTCATTTTCCTGACTTCTAGTTTTGTGCTTTAACTTGCTGCCTTTCCTTTCCAACACACTTACCATATATGACATTATAGCTGTCTGGTAAACTAACTTTTTCAACCACGAGGCAGATTTTTACTTCGGATTTAAAACTTCAGTAGTGTTCCTTTTCTTTCCCAACCATTTACTGATCCTTCTACAAGATGCGTTTAGGTTTTTAGGCTAATATCCATTTGCACGCCGTCTGGGAGAATTTTGGCTGACTGAGAGTCCCATAAAACAAAAGTTTCCTCTTTACAAACCACATGGAGCTTGGCTGTAGATATTCAGTTCCTTTCTCCACAAACTGTTTTTAATGGTGCCAGATTCTTCTGTTTCTTCTCCTTGTTTGGCACATGTCAGGCAAAAAAATCTTGGCTCTCGTATAGAACATATCTTGTTTCCTCTTAACTGCTCGTACTTTCTATTCGTAATTCAAATCAGCAGAAAAATGCTATGGTTGTGCTTCTTGTGATTTAATCTTGTAGTTTCCTAAGCAATATTCTAATGTTCTTTAAAAAGTAGTGTGCTCTCATACTGTAGGCCTGGTGGTAGGGGATTCTAGCTGAATGCAACAAGCATATCCCTTTTGATTTGGGAAAGTATTGCATGGTGTCCTGAAGGGGTGGCTTGCTCAAGCCCTGTGGAGGCCTGTGAAAGAAGAATGGATAAGCAAAATGAAGCTAAAATGGGATGTTAGAGAAGTGTCCTGTCTATCACACAGCTGACCCTTTCTCATGCTGCAGTGAAAGCCCAGATTGAAACACTGCACGTTGCAGGTTTATGTCCATAGTGGGAAGTTGAAGAAGCATCTCCTTCCTGGTCCATGGCATCCAGAGAGCCTGTGCAGGTTTGTCACAAGGTACTTGTGTTACTTGCTGACAGCCTCACTCTGTATCCATGGGATGCTACTGATGGCTAAGACAGAGCGTGGTACTGCTGAATGTGGTTGCTTATCTGATTTCTTGTGGCTCCCTAGCAAAACAGTTAGTGGCCTGCTCTTTCTTTACCCCAGTTTCTTGCTTCTCACAAGGCCCTTGCCCAGATTTTCCCTGAGTAGTCATTACAAATTCTTATGTCACTTGCCTTGCCTAAAAACATGGGGAAAAAAGAGAAATTTTTGAACAACATGTTGAAAAAATTGGAATAGAAAATTGCCAGATTTTTATTACTTTTTAAAGTGATGCAGTATTTAGAAAAAAATAATGGTCTCATTTCAACACTGTGTGAGAATGCAGAAGTTTTCCAATTATTAGCTCTGGCAGTAATTACTTTAAAAAAAAAAAACAAACTCCAAAGAAACCTGTGTATTCCTTAAGAAGACAAGCTACTGCTGCTGAAGCACACTAGACAGAATGAATGGAGAATTGGTGATTAAAATGAGGCCCCTGAGAAGCCAGTATTTCAGTCTTTTTGTACTCTCTTTTTTCCTTTTGTATGCATGCCAGCAGAACGATGGATTTACCCCTTTGTCACAGTGTAATACTGTGGTTTTTGAAGGCTTCAGAGAGATGGTCTCCAACTTCCTAATAGGGCCACAAGGAAAATCAAAGTGTTTTCAGACATCCTCATTTAATCTGGTTAACAAAAGCAGGATGCTGAAAGAAGGACAATTGTTGATATAGGCTTAGAGAAAATTTGAGCAACTTCCATTGCTGGTCTGCTCAACTGATGCTACAGTAGTGTTTGGTCATCGCTTCCCCAGCTGGGAAGCACTGCCCCATGTTTTCCTGTTTAGTGCTGCCATGTTTTTTTAGGTTACAGTAGCTCCACTTCAGAGCTTCTGGTGTATACTAGATCATAGCCATTCTAATTCTCTCCAGCTGGTTTTTCATCACAATAAGCTTTGGGAGTCGCATTTGGGAAGCTTCTCCCAAAGTAGCTCAAACAGTGGATTGATGACAAGGTATAATTCTTGTCTTCAGTTGATCAGGAATCGATCTGTGATACTTACTCATCTCAGACTTACATTTCATTAAGAAAGAAGAAACCTCCTTGGAAGATTTTTTGTTTCGGTCATTACTGCATTTGTAAAATGTTTCCAGTGGAGTAGGCATTTCTCCCTTATTCCTTTCAAAAACTTCTGTTATTCTATTGGATGAGACTTTTTTCAATTTTTTAAAAGATTTTCACATGTCTGGGTTAGTTTTCAGCACAATAACCGTTTTGCTTAAATAGTGAATTCCCAAGCCCTACAGCTGAGGGCAAGGCATATTGCCAGAGCCCGCACTGCAATGTTTGTATGTGATTCCCATTTAAAGGGAGCAGCTGTGTATCTGTACAAGAAGTGAAAATGTCTCTCAATTCAGGAGTCATCCAAGAACCAATTGTAAAATGTGATGAAAGCACAGAATTTCTATTGGGGCAAACAGGGAGATAAAATGAAAGTACTGGGACAGCAGGCTTATATGTGGTGCTCCTTTTAACCCTAATACATGCCTGAAAGATTCTAATTCAACAGCAATAGGAATTAGATGTGTGTATCTGATGATGAAATTAAGCTTACAGTGCATGACAGTACACCAAACTGTTTGGGCTTTTCAGTAATAGTTGTCATCAGATCATGCGTGACTGATGGAGATTCATTTCCAGGCCCTGGAACAAGTGCAGCAAGCCAGGTTCAGAGCCTGGGCTCCTTCTGAGTACCAAATGAGGGAAATTCTAAGTTTGTGTCCTTGCATGTAGTATTCTTTAAAGCCAGGTTAAATTGTCTGTCACTGCTAAGGAGCGACACAGAATTGATCACAGCAGGACTGGAGAGGTTTCCCGTGTATGTCAGCATGCAGTGGCTTGGGAAACAGCTGCTTGCACAATGTCTGGTTTGTGGTTGAACAGACAGCTGAATTTCTGGCATTGTTGCTTTAAGATACAAAAATTATAATTAAACTTCAAAGAAATTTTGCATATGTGAATGAGTCAGTTATCTTTTTTCTGTAAGCTGTTTAGTTTCTTGCATCCTGTATAGTGAGAATGCTGCTAGATCCTATTTAACAATACCACATTAGAAGTGAAGGGATTTTTTTTTCATAACCTGTGGACTTCCTCAGATAGAACCATATCAGCTATAATAAATTTAGAGCCTTAAACTCCCGTTGTTATGAGGACTTTAAAATAAAACTCTGCATGCATTGGCTCTGCAGTGGTAAGAAGCTAAAATAGACAATGCTGAGATCTGCTGGGCTCAGAAGAAAGTTCAGGCTTCCTGGCTTCACAGTCTCATTTGCAGAAGTAGGACATACCTACTGTTTCGCCCTCAGGACAGGTGTCTAATAAAGCACAGTTGTTGTGACCCATCCAGTCTTATCTCCTGCTTAGTTTAGGCCATTGCGGTGTCTCCTGCATCAGCTACATTAAATTCCACTTGAACACAATCCTGCTTGAAATGCAGAAAGGTTTTCTGCGTTTGGTTTATTTTTTCCTTTGAGTGATGAGTAGTCCAGTGCTTATCCTGTAGGTTGTTCTTACCATTCTGTCTTTGCTTTAAGAAAGGGGGTGAATTCAGTCTTATTAGTGGATGCATATGTCCTTTTAAACACTGACAAGATTTAATTAGAAGTGATGAAAGATAGTCTAAGATGGCATCCAAAACTAACAAAGAAGGCCATCTCCTGTTCCAAGTATTGAATCTTGCTTCAAAAAAAATATACCTGCTTAAAGGTGCAGACAAGCTCATCTGACGTATCTTTATTTGTGTCCCAATGGCAAGTTAGTAGGGACTGAAGCAACTTGCCATCTATCCTTTCTCCCCACTCTAGGAACATTTGGGTGGACCAGTCTAAGTGTAGTGCCTGCTACTGCTCTGTAGCTGTTACATTGCATGCTTGTTCGCTTGTTTTGGGAATAAAGAAGAGCAGCCAGGTTTTAACTAACACTATAAAAAACAGAGATAATTCAGATGGGACCAGATGAACAAATGCTTCATTTTTATTTTTTTTTTTTTTGCTTAGATATGAAAAAAATATCTTGTTTGATTTGTTTTGCACGTTATTTCAGTGTATGTTCTTATTAATAATACCTCCGAGACTATTGTTTAGGAGCCAAGCATATGTGTGATCTCATGCCTTCAAATTGTGTTTTAACAATTCCAGAGACAAAAAATGCACTATATAAAATAGAAATGTGAGAGATAAAGCAACTTAAACTGTAGCGATAAGGTTCATTTCATCAAAATGAAAGCTCAAGAAGATTTTTCAGCACAAATACAATGTGCTAATTTGGAATGTCAAATGATTTGTGTCATCAGAACATGAGAAAAAAACCCCAACAAACCAGTATGCTTATAGTTGTAACTTTGTAGGCAATTGATGGTGTCAGAAATGTCCATTAGAGATACGGTTTTGATTCTTCAGTCACTGAGCGTTAAGATGTCACAATGGGTTCGGTTTTTGGTGAAAGACTGCAGTGTTGGAGATGGAAGTCCCCATGTGTCTATGTTGATGGTGGCTTCCAAAATGAAGGCTGCCCTAGGATACCCACACATGCAGGACATCGCCACACCTCATAGCTTTTCTCAGTGGGCAGGACCCAAGCCTCTGGGTGACAAAATCCCTGCTGTTACCACCTATGACCATTTGTACCTCTAGTACCCTATTTAGTCCCAGGCGCACTGATCAGGTATAGCTATAGATTCAGATCTGATGTATCAGATGCTTCTTTTTACTTTTTGTGACAAATATCAATTTATCTCCTTAAAGGCAGCAACCTGACAACCAACATACAGCAGCTCAAGTTGAATGCCCTACAACACTATCTGCAAACATTGCAAATCT
>JAVHNF010086650.1:8533-20265 GCA_034783455.1 Micropsitta finschii
TGATTAGTTATATATGTTTGTTTGCCTGAGGAGTGCAGACTAGCAAATGACTGGAGGGGAAGGGGAAAGACACCGAGTCGGGAGGTAGCTAATGGATCTTTCCTTGACTCTCTGAAAATGGAGCAGCCAATGACAAGAATTATCGACTCATTCACTTGCGGTTTTGAGATAACCATATGTACAGGGAGAGGGAGAGGGGGCGAAGGGAGAGGGGAGAAAAAAAGCCTCACTCAACTGCTTTTTCCATTCAATAAATTTGCTGCAGAATATATTGGATTGGGGTTTGATGGCTATTTCATGTTTTGCAGAGTGCTGACACTGGTATGATTCAGTAATTATTGTTTCTTTTAAGTTATTGCTGTAATTTTGCTTTCTAAGATCCCAATCAATTCCCGCCTCTCAAGGGCACGCTTGAAAAGCGATATTTGAAAACAGCCCTCTGATAGATTGTGCCGTTAGACAGTGGCTGAGACAAATAGCCTAATCTGGCACAAATTAGCTTGGCTTCCACAGATAGTTTTATACAGCAATGTAAATTATATTGTCAGGGCCAGTCACTTTCCTGCTTAGAGTGCAGCTAACAAGAAGCCATGGAGACATTACTGGTGCTGCCGCTCATTCCCAGGGCTGCTGCAAAGCCGGAGCCCCGCACCGCGGTAGGAGTGATGCCCACCTCATCCCTGTGTGCTTCCAGACCCACTGCCCGGCTTCTCCCATGGGGACGGGTGCTCCCCACTGCAGCACCAGGGTGCAGGAAGGGAGGTGGGTCTCTGGGGTGCTGGTGGTGGTTGTTGCCTCGTGCAGATCGGATCAATACTCTCTCATTTGCTCTCTGCAGTTATTTGAGCTGGGTGGAAGCGCTCCTTTACCCCCAGTGGTAACTGATGGGGTGATAATGTCACCATGACGAGCCCCTTGGGTGTCTGCCCATCCACGTGTGCTGCAGCAGATAGCTACAGGGCCAGGACCCCCCAGACAGCCGCAGAGGAGGCTGGTGCTTGACACACACTGGAAATACCAGCTTCACCTTGCTTTCTCCCCACTGGAGGCAGCCCCGGAGCAGATCGCATGGCTCAAGGGCCACATCCAAGCACGTGGAGCATGGAGCACATCCCTGCCCAAGCTGGGACTCTGCACAGTGCTGGAAACCAGCTCGGATGTCTCTTCCCTTTAAACCCAGCATGAAGGTACCACTTGTAGGGCCTCCAGACATGAGCCTGGGAGCAGCAATGGGAGCAGGCAAAGCTGAATTTCCCTTCCTGGTATCAGAAACTCACTTCTGATCCTACCGGCTCTTCAGCTTGAGGCTGAAGGGAGTTAGGATGGGTTTGAGCAAATAGGAATGGAGGGGGAAAGTGAGGAATCTGGAACCACTGTCACAGCCCAAGAGCCCGTGTCAGGTGCAAACAGGCTGAAAAGCATCACAAAAAGAATTGTTTTTATGCACCTGTTTGCTAACCCCTGGAATTCATCACTGCGAGGCATCCGGGGCCACCTGAGCAGCATGGAAATGGGATGTTTAGACAAGGGAGCGGGTACGTAAGCCACTTAATGAGACAGGTTCCATTTAAATCAAGTTAGAAGGGATGTGAAGCTCGGTTTAAGGCACAGGCAGACCGTAAGCAGGTGGAGACAGGAGGCTCTGCACGCTGCAGGCTCCTCACCTCTTGCCCCCAAAGGTGGGATCCTGGTGGGTTTAGATCCTTACTGGAGAAAAGCAGATGGAAACTCAGCAAGGAAACAGCAGGTTACATGTGGTGAGGTGGAAGGAGTCACTTGGGTGCTTGGTCCTGTCGGAGGAGAGCCTTGGTCTTAGGTCACAGCAGGGTCCATGGTGTACCTTTAGGTTGCCTCATCCTGTAATAGAGAGATAGGAGCAAATTTGTGACTTCAAGGAGAGAAAAAGGCAAGGAATGGCTCTGCAGGAGCAGATGGAGGATGCACTTGGCCACGGCGAGAGCCCCAGGCCCTCCTTAACCTTGCAAATAGCTTCTGTACCATGAGGGATGGGTTGGTTCGGGCTTGGAGGGCTCTGCCTCCTAAGGAAAAGCTGCTTGATTTTCACTTCACCCTCTTCAGAGCAGCAAGTTTAGCCCAGGGAATGGAGGTGGAGCTGACAACTGCAGGGACAGAGCAGGGAAGCAGCCAGCGTGCCCATCCCATTAGCAATTATCCAGTGATGCTGGAATGACACTGATGTGGAAGCACAGCACCGAGGGATGCAGAGGAGTTTGTTAAACACTGGGAGCAGGGAGGAGAGAGCTTTGGAGACCTTTCGCTCTCTTGAGCTGGGTCCATATTCACTTGAAACAAGCCACGGGCTCCTCAGTCACCTGCATGACATGAGTTTGTGTGTGTCCTCAGCCCACTTCCCCCTGGGAGAGGTGCATGCTGTAGGAGATACCGCAGTCTATGTGATGGAATGTTCTGCTTCATGAATCCACAGACTCCTTAAACCTCTTCCCAGTCTCAGAATTGATCTAAGCCCAGCAAAGGAAGAGCAGAAATGGTCTTAGCCTGATGTCTCCTCAAAGCTCAAGGAACCAATGGTTTAGGAGGACAAATTAGGCTCCATGGGAGGAGCAGGGGATGTAGGACAGCCCCAACCCACATCACCCTGGAGTCCCCGCTGACGGGAGCACCCCGGTTTTGCTGACTCCGCGTCTCAGCCCGCTCAAATGAGCAGACGAAGCCAGAAATAAGCAGAGTTTTAATCTAGCACAGGGTCTGGTTAGTCATAGGCACTCGCTTTCAAGTGGTGCCAGCTTGGTGGTGTGATGGGTGAGCCCCGAGAGCAACCTGGCATTAACTCGTGCCCCAAAGGGCGTTCCAGCGGTTTGGGTGCTGCATTCCTCCACCCGTGTTGTCGTGTCGGAGCCTGCCTCAGCAGCAGCACCCCCAGTGAGAGCCCTGCTCCACGCTGCAGTCAGCTTCACACACCGGTGGTAAACATCTCTGCAGGTGGGGACTTCAGTCAGCAGCAGAAGACATCTCCATCTGCGCCGTCACCCCGGGCTCCATTGAGATGGAGGGAAACAGGCGCTCGCAGGGATTTATCTGCCCTATTTCAGACACCTCTGATGGGGCTGGGCTGGCTCAGCCCCTACAAGTGTTGCTGTTCTCCATGGGTTACACAGCGGGCCTCGAGCACTGAGGGTAGATTGGCATTGTAGGTGACCACATCTGGTCATGTTCTTGGAGGTGGCTGTAAGGATGGGATGTGAAGCCAGGGCAGTGTCCTCTCTGCTTCCAGCTGGGGTGCAGCACAGATGTGGCTGCTTCCCATCCCCAGGGCTTTTTGCTCTGGAAAGGGACTGGCCGGAGGCACAGCTGCCCCTGTCCTCTTTAGCTCTGCGTTGCTCGGAGGGGTTCTCTGCAGGTCACCTTCTCCTGTCCTCCTTCCAGTCACAAAAATCAATGCTTTCATTTACCAGAGTGCAGCAAAACAACTGTGATGACTGGGACAGAAACAGGATCATATTCCTAAAGGCTCTGTGCTAAGAATGGTGCCAGAGCTTCCCTCCAGCAGACCAGGATGCTCCTTGGGGGGATTTGGGAGACACAGACTCCCACAGTGACATGCTGCTGCCCTGGGCTCACCTGCTGCCTGCTCAGAGCAGCTCAGACAAGCAGAAGGGTTCAAACCCACCTCTTAAACCTCAATCCATGAGCAGTGTGTCCTGTCTGCCCCTTCCCAGCCCATACACTCCATTACTTGAGGTTACCCCATGCTGGTGCAGAGGTTCCTGGCCACACCAGACCTGCAGGAAAGGAGCATCCCCATCTTTAAAACCACCACAAAGAGATGTGCCCAACGTTGGCCAAGAGAGCCAGGAGCCCACATCCATCCGTGTGCCTTCACAGCTGTCCTTCCTTTTTGCTGGTGCAGTTCTCATTCCTCTTCCAGCAGCTGAGTAATGGCTTTGGAAAGATGACTCTGCACTGATTTAGGGGCTTGACCTTGGGGATGCTCCTGAAAAGCTGCGGTTTCCTAAGCACAGCTTCGTGTTGCCTTTTGTGAACGCTTTGCAGGTTGCACGTATATATTCGGGTATGTGGCAAACGGGTAGGGAAAAGAAGAAAGCAACCCATAAGGATGCAAGAAAGAAGAGATGAAAAAACATCCTTTTTACATCGCCAGGCTGCCTTCAGCAGCAGCATTCCTAAATAGGAGAGGTTAAATATATTGCTGCCATTACACTCTACAAGGAACACATTCCATAAAAACGAAGGTGCTGTAAATTATACAAATATGATGCTAACAAGCCAGGAAATGCACTGCTAATGAGGTCAGCTCCAGAACTCCCGCAGTGCTGCAAATCATGTGCCAATCCAGCACAGGAGGTGCAGGAGCAGCCCTGGGTCAGCATTTTCCGAGCACATTTGTAACCCGCTGTGCAGCGAATGGTTCTCCAGGTAGATAAAAATCCTCCTCCTCTCCCTGTTTCTGTGTCATAGAGGCAGGCACCAGAGAACCACGCTCTTGCGTTCCTGGTCCTTGCTATTGCACCCATTGTTCCGTGGCGCAGAGCGGGGAATTCGTCACTGCAATGTGCAAATATTGGTTACAGTTTATAAGCACGCATGGGTTTGTGTTCCTATCCGACTTGCTCCTAGAGGAATTATACATGCTGGCACCAAGGGTCTTTTTTTTCCCTTCCCTTGTACATGCTGTATTTGCTAAAGCTCTTTAAAAAGCCCTCAAATAAACATGTTGGCAGCGGTTAAGTTATTAGCTCATTCAGCCTTCCTCCCCTCTTAGGGAGTGGGACAATAAACATGTTGAAATGTAGCATTTAGGAACCAAAACAAGAAACCCGCGAGCTGAAAACACAAGCTCAACCCCCCCTTGGGGCTGTTTCATCCCAGGATTCGAGGGATTTTGAGCGCTGCCACCTCGCCGGGTGCAGGGATGGACCGGGATGCTCGTGGTGGCTCCGACCTTGAGGAGGAAGCGATGCTCTCCATCGGAGCAGCACAAGCAGTTGCCATTTGCTGCTGCTGTGAGCCAGGCAGAGAGCATCTTTGGGGTCTGAAGCCAAGACCTCCCCACTGCCATGGTCCAGGGCCTGTTCTCTGCATCACTGCAAGCTGGAACACCCCAAAGCAGTGGTCGTCCAAGCCTGGAGCTCGGCTGCACACGAGGCATTGCCATAGCAAGCCCTGGCTGTAGGCTTCTCCATTGAAACCCCATTTCTCCTACGCAGGGGCACCCATTGCAGGGAGCAAGCTCAGGCCGAAGGTGATGTCCCAAAAGCATTTGCTTTTGGTCACACTTGTGATGGTGCCTGGGCTGAGGAAATCCAGTGCTTCTAACGGTTAAATACTGATGATCCCCGAGCTGTGGGCCCAGCTTAGGCACAGTATGGAATATTCATCTCTGCCTTTCATCTCCATGTGTTTTATATGGGTCCTCCGTGCAGAAACAAGAGCAAAAGCCCCATTCAGAAGCCTCCCAGCTTGGCAGATTTATAACCAAGTTAAGGAAGGAGGAAGCCCATCAACCCCCTGGTCCAGGTAGAGGGGATTATCTCTGTGTGAGAGGAACCAGACCAAGCCATGGCTTCAACTCAGGAAGGCTTCACACCACGTCCGATGAGGGCTGTTTAGTTCGGAGTGCCTGTGGTGAGCTTTTGGGGGCAAAATGGCCTTTTTGTACTGCCACTTGTGAGGTCCCCGTCCTCCCATGCCATTACTCAAGGCTTCTGGTTGCTCAGCTCATGGTGTTTCTCCTCATGCAAATAGCTGTTGGGAGCAGAAATGCATTTCTGTATTTAATAAGCTGGATATTTACGTTAACTAAATAGCAGCTAATTATGAAAACATACTTAAGAGCCTGAGCAATTAAGCAATAATATATTACATAGTTATCAAGCCTCCAATACACATGTCCTTAATAATCAAAATATTAATATGCAGCTACTCCTCTATTATCCAGCAACTCCGCTATTACACAGAGAGTGTCCTATTACTGCCAAATTAAGTGCATAGTTAGGCGAATTTAGGACACTTAATTTAATGTGTTCCCAAGAGTTCACTGTGGCAGATTCCACAAGACAGGCCTCTGTGAGGTAGCAGGAATTCCTGGAATTGCTCTTGACTCCAAAGCTTCATTTGCTCACTGAGATGCAGTTTTAACCCCTTCACGCTGGGGAAACAGCTCATTGCTCTTGGCTACCAATAGAAGCTGCCGTCAGGAGGGCGAGGATGCCCCACATTGTGCTTTTGGATGGATTGCAGTGGAAATGAGGTGAAGAGATGTTGTAAAGCAGAGCAGGAGCTGAAGGTGAATGGGGAGGAAGCAAGCAGGGACGGCAGTGGGCAGGTAGATGCCCATAGTGCCCCAAACACTTGGTTTTCATTTATCCAGTGCCAAGGGGTTGCATTGACAGATTCAACTGGTTTTCCCCCATATAAATGGCATCTGGTTGTATCCAGACACTCACAGGTAACAGGTAACTGCAGGATGTTGTGCTTTGTAAGGCTTTAATTAAAGCCCAACAACAATAGGCCTCATTCTTCATCCCCTTACACATTTCCTTGGGTGCAGAGCGGGTTTGAAATGCAAGCAGGCTGATTTGGTATCAATTTACACCTCGTTCTGCAGTGAAATAAATAAGGATGGGCAAGGCAGGGATGGGAAAAACCTGGCTCTGGGTGTGCTGTGCTTCCTGTTCTGCTGCAGCAGTGGGGAGAAGGAGGAAGCATGAGCTCCTCTGTTGAGAGGCTCTTTTAATCCAACAGTCACTTTGCATTGTGGACTTGGTGCTTACCCTATCAAAATGGCTGCTTTCAGCATGCTCCTGGCTGTTTGGGAGCCACTGGTATGTACTGCCCAACACTTGAATTCCTTAAGGGCTGGGCTGTTAGTAGGGTTGCAATGGAAGGACAAACTGGGGTCTTCTCCGGTGCTGGATGCTCTCCTTAGTGCATCTACCTGTTGCCTGGGTGGAAAGCTATACATAGTTCATATAACAGTGTGTATTGCCCTGAAGTGAGTAAAGCTGGGTGACCTGGGTTGCGCTGGCTTTGGTTTCCCCATCAGCATGGCTTTTCCTACTGGAGATTTGATTAAGGAGTGATGGTGTGGGGTCTGCCAGGCTCTAAAGGTGCCACCAGAAAGCACCAGTGCCCCTCTCTCCCTGTGCCATATGTTTTTAAGGCTTTATCTTCCATATGGCTTCCAGTTGGGATGATTTATGGGGTGAGGAAAGCACGCTGATACGTTTTACAGCAGGGCCCCTTGCAGATGGGGGGGGGGCGGTATCAACAGCCCCATCCAGACAGCCCTAATGGAAAGTGCCGGCTCCGAAAAGCAAAGCCTTATTTATGACTGTCTGTAATGCCATGGCTGGGAATTTATTATCACTTCTGCCAAGCAGAGCTGTGGAGAGGTTGGGAAAGGAAGGGAATGTGGAGGGAATAGGGCAGGATGGGCACTTACTGGGGGAAGACACAGGGAAATGGGAGCAGAGCCTGGCCATGCCATCCCTTGAGTGCAGGCGCCTTCCTGGGTTCCTCTCGTGCTCTGAATGCTTTACATCCTCGGCCAGCACCAAGGCCCTGAGATCCATAGGGAAAAGGAGACTGGAAAACCGAACCCCTGGTAGCCATTACCAGGCTGGGAATGCCTGGGATAAATCAGGGAGCAGGGAAGCGGTGCAGAGATGTGATGCTGGTCCTGCATCTTCTCGGCCAATGCTACATTTACTGGAGGAATGGGGGGGGGGGAAGGAGGAGGAGAAGAAAAAAAGAATAAATTTAAAAAAAAATTAAAAGGGAGCCGCTATAAAATGTTGATACTAATAAAATGTTCCAGGAAGATGGATCCTTCCCATATAATGGTGATCCCTGCTACCGAAATGTTCCACAAATACATTTTCATCGCCCCACTCAGGATTATTTGTAGATCTTTTTGCAGCCCTTGTCAACAAATTCCTGATAAAAAGGAGACACTTTGCTGTGTGCTAACGCCATGAATTTAGGAGGCGTCAACCAGGCCTTATTTATGGCGCAATCTTGGGCTTTCTCATTTTACTGATGTGGTTCGGTGCGGGCTCGCTTCCACGCTCCCCCCTCCCTCTTTGGGATATTAATACTGCGGCTGCCTCGGGCCGGGCGCTGAGTTCCTCGAGGTGCAGGGAAGTTGAGTGCCACGGGCAGATCGCTCCAAGGAGGAAAAGCCCTCAAGGGGAAGGGGGGGAAACGCTGCCCTGGCAAACATGAGGGCTCTCCTCGTGGTGTGAAGGCAGCGCTGGTGGTTGCTGGCGCTGCTCTGTCTCCCTGGGCAGGGTGATGGTGACTCGGGGACAATGGAGGAGGAAGCGGGCGGATAAATAGGAGTGTAATCCCTGGGGAATGGGACGGAGGGGAGGGCTCCATTCCTGTGCATGGCAAGGGGCTGCTTGCACCTTCCCTTCCATGCCTGGGCTTGGGAAGGGGTGGAATGGCTCAGAATCCTGCCCGCTACTGTAGGCAGGTGCTCTGGAGTGCCGGGAGGAGGAAGGCACGCTTTAGAGGCCAGCAGAAAGGCAATGTGAGATGTTAAAGCAGTGAATGCCCTCAGAATGGAGAGGAACAAGGTAAGAGGCCTGAAGGAGAAATGGGCATCTCTGACAGCACACTGCAGGGGATGGAGTGGTCAGACTGGTCTCTTCTGCTGTGTTTGGCCAGAAGTTCATAGAATCGTAGACAGGTTGGAAGGGACCTTAGAGATCATCTACTTCCAATGTCAAGTTTCCAGCTCTGAGGCTGTGTTTGGCATCCAGCTGACCAATAAAGGCTGCTTTGCCTTGGGAGAGCCTCCTTGCCTGGCTGTAACCCAGGCCGGGGCGGGAGCGGGAGCGGATCCGGGTGGGACCCGGGCCCTACCGGGAGCGGATCCGGAGCGCACCCTTGGTCCTGGGCGGGTGTTGGGGGGAGCGCGAAGCCCCGGGGTGGAGGCTGCGGGAAGGAAGGGTGCGGACCCGGCTGAGCCGCGCTTCTCCTTGTCAGGCCTCATCTCGTCTTTAAACCCACCGGGCGATCCTTGGAGCACCGCCGCGATGCCCAGGGAAGACAGGGCTACCTGGAAATCCAACTACTTCATGAAAATCATCGTGAGTGTCGGCAAGGCCCTGGCGCTGCTCGGGCAGGGGGGCGCGGGCTGGGCTGCCCGGGTGGGGGTTACCTTAAATAAGAGGGGGGGCTGCCTTAGGTTGGTTGTTTGGGGAGCGTTTACGTGGTGGTAATAGGAGGTGCTTAGGACAGCCCAGGTCAGACTGGTTTAAGGCTGCTGTGAGAATTTGCCCTGACAGTTGCAGAGATAACTTGTTCAGGGATCTGATTAGACAGGTGAGAGAAAGGTGCTGCCTTCTGCCCTCAACGTCAGTGTGAGCTCAGCACTCTCAAACTTGACAGATCCTGGTTTTACATTTTAACGTGTTGAGGTGTTAATGCTGCTCTGTGCACTGGTCCAGACTGCTTCGTATAGTTACAGTTTTTCTTTTGCTATAGCAACTCCTGGATGATTACCCAAAATGTTTTATTGTGGGAGCAGACAATGTGGGATCCAAGCAGATGCAGCAAATCCGCATGTCCCTGCGTGGGAAGGCTGTTGTGCTGATGGGGAAGAACACGATGATGCGCAAGGCTATTCGTGGTCATCTGGAGAATAACCCTGCCTTGGAAAAGTGGGTAACACTGTCTGAATGTGCTCCTGGATCCTCTGCCTGAGAGGAGACGGTGTTGTCTGAGGAGCAGAACTGAAGGTTGTCATCTTTCCTTCAGGCTGCTGCCTCACATCCGGGGGAACGTGGGCTTTGTCTTCACCAAGGAGGATCTGACTGAGATCCGGGACATGCTGCTGGCTAACAAGGTAGGGGAGATCAGCCCTCACTGCTCCTCTGGGCTGGCAGATAGGGAATTAAAGATAAAACTGAGTATTTGAGGAATGCCTGCTTGATAGGAGTCCTCAGGGCTTGGGAGCTAGGCCCCTGCAGCCTTAGCCAAGCTGTTTAAATTCAGCTGCCTCCTGTGTGCATGTCTGGGTGCTGTCCATCCTGGAGCAACTTCAGGAAGGAGTAGATGTCATCCCACCACATCTGAGAGGTGAGCATTCTTCCATCTTCTCATTTCCCCTTTCTCCAGGTGCCAGCTGCTGCCCGTGCCGGTGCTATTGCTCCCTGTGATGTGACTGTGCCGGCCCAGAACACTGGTCTTGGACCTGAGAAGACCTCCTTTTTCCAGGCCTTGGGCATCACCACAAAGATTTCCAGAGGAACCATTGAAATTCTGGTTAGTGAGCGGTGCGCTGCTGTTGTTGAAGCTCTGCCTTATCTCAAGGGCCCCAGGTGTGGCAGGAGGGAGGTCAAAGCTCCCATTAGGGCTGAAATAGCGTATCAGTATCTGCTGTACGTTGGGATCATGAAAGAGGGTGCAGTGAGGGGGAGATTTAAGTTCTCCATCTGGACTAGATGACCTTTGAAGATGCCTGCCAACCCAAACTATTCTGTGATCTTGGCTGTGTGGGTAGGCTCTGCTGGAGGAGCACTATGCACGCAGGACGCTGCCTTTCTCCCAGCTGTGCTGTACCTCCTTGTATGTCTAGGGCTTCTCATCTTGTGGAGCTGAACTCTGAGCTTGCTTTTGTTGTGCTCATTTGTTCCTTCAGTTCCATCTCATGCTGCTGGAAATGTGCATCCTGTTGCATTGATGTGCCTGAATTTCTTTGTACATACTCACTCCTTTTCCCCTTATTTCCTCAGAGCGATGTGCAGCTCATCAAGACTGGAGACAAAGTGGGTGCCAGCGAAGCCACCCTGCTGAACATGCTGAACATCTCCCCCTTCTCTTTTGGGTTGGTGATCCAGCAGGTCTTTGACAATGGCAGCATTTACAATCCTGAAGTACTGGACATCACCGAGGATACCTTGCACAAACGCTTCCTGGAGGTGAGTGCCACAACCTGGATCTGCTGTACTCTGCTGCTCTGCCTCACTGCTCTGGCAGTCAAGTGTCATGTATGGTGTGCCATGCAAGCTTCTGCAGAGCTGGCTGCAGTCCGTGCTGCCCTGCAGGAACAGTCCATCGGGGAGTACCTTCTGTAGATGCTTTCAGCTTTTTCAGATGAAACTTCTTCAGAAAAGCCATTTAAATCTTGATGCTTGTCTGATGTCACTGGAGCTGTGTTACTTGTGTGCCTTGCGCACTGTCTGTCATTATGATGGCAGTGTAGAAATGTGGTTTTTAGTCCAGGTAGCTACTCGGAGCACAGAAACATGAGTCTTTCTCCTCCCAGGGTGTTCGTAATGTTGCCAGCGTCTGCCTGCAAATTGGGTACCCGACCATTGCTTCTGTGCCCCACTCCATTGTCAACGGGTACAAGCGGGTCCTGGCTGTGGCGGTGGAGACGGACTACACCTTCCCGCTGGCTGAAAAGGTAATGGCTGCACGAGGTGTTAAATGCAGCCAGGCACTTGGAAACACTTCACCTTACCTGGTTTGAAAGGACTCAGACCTGCCTGTGCGTGAGGGACATGTCCTAAAAAGGAGCACGTGCTTCCATATGTTGCATATGGATGGTGGGAAGCTGGATTCCCCAGTGTTCCCTCCTCTCTGGGTCTAACGCACTGGAGTGCTGCTGAGATGTCTCATACGTGGCAGTGATAAGTGCATCAGAGCACTGGAACAGGTTGCCCAGGGAGGTTGTGGAGTCTCCTACATTGGAGATATTCAAGGCCCGCCTGGACAAG
>JAVHNF010086658.1:0-11016 GCA_034783455.1 Micropsitta finschii
TTAATGGAGATGTGGCAATTAAAATTGGCCTGGTCTTAAATCAAATGGTCGTTGTCAGAGTTCATTATTAGAGTTCAAGTCCAAAGGACAAAACCTCCTCAAATCATACAAGGGGAATGAAGATAGGGGAAAGTAGAACCTTTGTAATATTCTGTGGTTTACTTAAATCTCTTAAGTAGGTTGGAAAGGGTTGTATGTATATGTATAAATTACTGTGCATTTACATTTTTGGGAGGTTGTTCTTGGCAGGTAAGTAAACTGAAAAGTCTTTTAAGAACAATTTAATTTCTGGATATCTTAAATCTAAACCAAATGCTTCAGTATTTCATTTGTTGTACTCCTTGCTGAATTTGTATTTGTTATTGTCTTATTCTGCTGTGTTTGGGAACATTTACAGGTTCAAGAGTCTTAATCTTCAGTCAGATGACCAGAGTCCTAGATATCTTGGAAGATTACTGTATGTGGCGAAACTATGAATATTGTAGGCTGGATGGACAAACGCCACACGACGAGAGACAGGTATTTAAAATTTTAAGTATTTAAGTAAAACCAGTACTTGTAAAACATTTGATTCAACTGACATGTTCCTTTTATTTATTTAGGCATCTATTAATGCGTATAATGAACCTGGTAGCTCAAAATTTGTGTTCATGTTGAGTACACGGGCAGGAGGACTTGGAATCAATTTGGCTACTGCTGATGTTGTAATTCTGTATGATTCAGATTGGAATCCACAAGTAGATCTTCAGGCTATGGTAAGAATCCAGATCGAAATCTTGTTCTTTCTTCTTTTTGTTACGGAACTTTTATAGAAATCTGTGTCATGGTGTAGTATTTCCAAAATAAATTTATACTTCTCCTGCCTTGCCACAGGAGCAGTATTTCTAAGATTGACTTCAGTTCCAGTGTAGTTTCCACCATGTGGAACTCATAGTCACATTTGGACTATACAATGTTTTATGCAGTGGGAATGTGCTGCGGTGCTCTTAGTAGTATTTAATGCAAATAGCCTAGTTTAAAATGAAGATAAATAGTTTTAAAAAAACCCTATCTAGCATGTTAATCCCCAGACTATAAAACTTTACTTCTATGGAGAGTGGAGGCAAATAGGTTTAAACTGTCTTCCCTGAAACCTTGGAAAAGAGACAAAGAAAGAATTAAACTTCTCAAAACCTGATTTTATGGTGGTGTTAAGTAACCAAGCTCCTTCTAGCAACCATCTTTATTTTTTTTTGAAGTAGATTCGCATGCATCTCCAAACTCAGGATCCCAAGAACACTACTGACCAAATAAGAAAGTAAAGCTATTTAAAAACTACAACTGCTTTTTTTGACAAATGAGGCTTCTCAATGACTAATTTTGGAAATAATTGCTAATAATATCAGTTAAGCTGTAGGCTCTCAAGTATTCGGGCAAAAATAAGTTCAAAGGAATGGTGGAACTGGTGTCTGGAAACTAAAGTGAGATAGTTCCAACTACCTTTGGAGATGTTTTCAGAATACTAATGCTTACAGTGGTAATGATCTGCCAGTCAGGTGAGGGAAGTGCATTGTCTTTTTCATTAAGTATGGCACAACTCAAGGATTTCAGGAAATGTAGCTTTTGGTCAGTGCAGAGTTCGTGTCGTAAGTATGGCTGTTTTACAGAAGGTTACATAAGAGCAGAAGCATCCAGTCTTATCCCTTCTGCGATTTAACAAAGAAGAAACCCAAACACTGTTTTTAGGGATGACATCTACAGTCAGACTGATTACTGACAGTACCGAAAAAGCCATCTCAAAACTTGCAGTGCAGACAAGAAGGTGCTATAAAGCTGTAATAATGCATCTATAAAGGTTTAACTAACCTCTGCTATTCTCTTTTGTAAATTACTGTGTTGACACCAATAAATGGAAGAGTGATTATATATATATATATATAGAGAGAGAGTCATGCTGGAAACCAAGTACTGAATTTTTTATTACGTTGGGTTTTTGGCTAGGATCGAGCACACAGAATTGGCCAAACAAAGACTGTTCGGGTCTTCAGGTTTATCACGGACAATACAGTGGAAGAAAGAATAGTGGAACGTGCAGAAATGAAGCTCCGGCTAGATTCCATAGTCATTCAGCAAGGCAAGTATATGAAGGCCATTTGTTTGTATGCATGATGTAACTTTCTTCTTGTTTTTCACAACTTGGAAACTGTGGTGAAATCAGCTGGTAGGAATCAAGGGGAATGTTGCTTTTGCTTCAGCTGGACTGTGAAGACAGATTGCAAAGGCAAGATCCAGTTGAAAATGTATTTTACTCTAGGGGGGTTGGCTTTCCCTCACTCACTTTTTGGTTACCTCTCCTGGTAATACATTACATATCCATACAAGTGGATATAGTCAGATTTAATTTTAAGCACTCAACTACTCCTTTGGAGAAATTAGTATCTTGCCTTTTTTTCCTGGGCATAATACTAATTTTAATAAAGATTTTAATAAAGATGGGAATGTCACCTTCTCAGTTGACTTGATTGGAATTGGTAACTTTATTTCTGAAAAAGTGATTCAGTAATGTTTAGTCTGGAACTTGGCGAAAACATGCACCATTAACAAAGCTTATGTGGAACATGTCGCACCTCGCATTATGTTTGTTGAATACAGTTCATGTATTAAAAAGCAAATGTATGTGATTCCCAGCTAGATTTTGCTTCTTCCCTCTTCCACACACCCCCATCCCCCTTTTTTTTTTTAAGCTTCATCTGGAATTTCCTTCACTGAGCAAAAATGCAAAGGAGGGGAAAGATAATGTACTGCTGTTTCCATAATGTAAACTCTCTTCTTAGTTGCTGTCCTCCAATGCTTTTATCTTCAGGAAGACTGGTGGATCAAAACCTAAATAAACTTGGGAAGGATGAAATGCTGCAAATGATTAGGCATGGAGCAACACACGTGTTTGCCTCAAAGGAAAGTGAGATTACAGATGAAGATATTGACCACATTTTGGAAAGAGGTGCAAAGAAGGTGAGATAAAGTTCGAAAAAACAGAAGCCCACCTTAAATTTGATGGTGAGATAGCGTGTCCCTAGATGATAGCTTGGTTGTAAACCAGAGAGAATAAGGGGGTTTGCTATTGAGGGTTACATATTGGGCTTTTGAGCAACCTGGTCTAGTGTAAGGTGTCACTGCCCATGGCAGGGGGTTGGAACTACATGATCTTTATATGGTCCCTTCCAAACCAAACAATTCTATGAGTCTGTGTTTGTTTTTTCTACATGAACATGGGATGTTTCATAATGAAAATACCTTTCAAAATTGCTTCTGTTCTTTTCTCTTCCCCCTCCAAGACTGCAGAAATGAATGAAAAACTTTCAAAGATGGGTGAAAGCTCACTCAGGAATTTCACAATGGATACAGAGTCTAGCGTGTACAATTTTGAAGGGGAAGACTACAGGGAAAAACAGAAGGTAACATCTTGATATCTTTGGGAGGAAAGCACTAAGTTGTATGATTCAACCATATTTATTTAAGAAGTGTCAGTTAAAATACAGTATAGGCTTAGTCTTAATATTACTTGGGGCGGTGGGATTTGTTTTATAGATGGCCTTTACAGAGTGGATTGAACCACCAAAAAGAGAAAGAAAAGCCAATTATGCTGTGGATGCTTACTTCAGAGAGGCTCTTCGAGTCAGTGAGCCAAAAGCACCCAAGGTGAGTTGGATTAACTCCTCCCCTCCTGTAATCAGTTGTTATTGTTAGAAGCAAAGCAAATTCTGGATGTGGAAGCGAGTCATGTACAAACTTTGTATTTCAGGCACCACGGCCTCCAAAACAGCCAAATGTACAGGACTTCCAGTTCTTTCCTCCACGCTTGTTTGAACTATTAGAAAAAGAGATTCTCTACTACAGGAAAACAATTGGGTACAAGGTAATTGCGGAATTCACACATTGCAACAGTAGAATACATACTTCTCCTGCCTTTCACACTAATGTAAATGAAATAAATGTTGAGCTGCACAAATGATTAGGTTATATTAACAGGAAAGTGGCAATTACCTGTAAAATATTAATCAGATTTCACAAAACCTTTCAGGTACCTCGTAATCCTGATCTGCCAAATGCAGCCCAAGCACAAAAAGAAGAGCAGCTTAAGATTGATGAGGCTGAACCACTTAATGATGAAGAACTAGAAGAAAAAGAGAAGCTCCTAACCCAGGTATGATTGGGTCTTTAGTGAGACTGAGATCAGATGAAGCTTGCTTTGTGTTTTACAGTGTTGCAGGAACATTTCTTGATTGTTGATTGACATGTGCTGTAGTTGACAAAGCTGCAAATTTTGGTTCTGAATGACAAAAGGTTTAGCATTGTTTGTTGTGGGCCTGGATACCTTTGAAGATGGTGCACCTAAATAATATACTTGCATTCTACAAAATCTGACTGGAGCTTGGAACTAGATAATCTTTTAAGGTCCCTTCCAACCCAAACCATTGTATGATTTTATGATCTACATCCTGTGTATTTTAAGCTTGAAGAGTAAGAACTAGCCCAGTATCAGAGTCTGGCTTCCCAAGTTTACATTGACAGTCGCATGTGACATTTTTCCTCAGCTGTCTTGCAGACTTGCTGCAGGGCTGAAGGTGCTACATCCCACATTATTTAAGATGTATCTTATGCCAAAGTATCACTCCCACGTGGAAATGAATTCTACAGGATGAATGGCCAGTTTTCCTGAACTATGACTGGTAGTGGAGAACATCCCTCTTAAAGAGGATATGAGCTAAACAGGAATAAAATTTGATAGCATATGCATTTTAATAATTTAAAAGAGGTTAATGCCTGTTATGTCTTATTTGGGTACTGCATTTTCACATTCTATTTTGGTGGAGAGGAAGCAGAATTACAGGACAAGATCATTATTACAATCAGTGCAATCATTTAAAGTTGTGGTTAAATCGAAATATGGCTGGCAGAACGGTTTATTGCCAGCTGCTTGTAGAAGTTACTGCTAGTATGAAATGAGCCTATTTGGGCAGCTGGTAACTTCAGCAGTACTGGTTTTGTCCCTACTGAATAACATCACAAGACTGCTTTAGACCTTCTGAGGGAGGGCAACCAGAAAATGGCTGATGGTATCTGTGGGGCATGTGGTGGGCCTTTTTGACAAAACAAAACCAATATAGACTCTACTTGATTTACTTGAGAAACTTTTCCTCTTAAAAAGTGATCCCATGTTCTCCTTCAGAGAAGAGGAGGGATTAGTTTATGAGGTGGAGACTCTTACCCAGAACCAGTAGGTAGTTAAGAGAGTACAATGACTGCAGTATAAAACAGTTTTTCTGCTAACATTAAACTGCAGAGAAAGCAGAGGTTTAATGCTGTTGGAATGATGGAGGTGTTATGGGAGGTTTAAAGAAATCTATTGATTTTGGAGACAGACCAATCCTAAACTTCTGTGTGATGTTTCCTTTTGATTGCTCTGAAGGGATTCACTAACTGGAATAAGAGAGATTTTAACCAGTTCATCAAAGCTAATGAGAAATGGGGCCGTGATGACATTGAAAATATAGCACGAGAAGTGGAAGGAAAAACCCCAGAGGAAGTCATTGAGTATTCAGGTAACTTTCCTTGTTAAGCAGTCATCTTTGAGAGCCCATATCTAATGCTGCTTATTTTGCCATGTTAAGCCACTGCATAATTAAAGCTGCACTAAAATGCGGGTCTAACCAACTTAATACATCCTAAATCTACTCTGACTGGATAGTGCTGGCTTCAATACTTGGTAATTTTTGCAAAAGGAAATGAGGACAAACAGTGCTCAGCTGGAGAGATTTTACTTTTCCTTGTATGTACTTATCAATAGTTTTCTTGAATCTCTACCCCTGTATTACCTCATCCCCATCAAGAGTGGGAAACAGTAAAGATTTTGTGACTGAATATATAATGACCATCAGGCTTCATAACCTAGGCCATTTGGCTACTTACCTCTGATGTCTTAGGAGTGTTTTCTACTGTAGTGCAACTGCAAGGTCCTGGAGCTAAATTTCTGAGGGTGCATAGCAGATTACAGAGATGAAGAATGCTTTAACAAAAACTTATTTGAGCATCTCTGTGTCCTTTTTTATTAACAGTTACTTGCTCTTGTCTTTGGCCACTCACTTGCCTTCCTACTTCTCTCTGTAGAAACTTAATGCTGTTATATCAGTTTCTATTTTAAGAAGCATTTTTTCTTTGAGAAGGAGGTTGGCTAACAAAAACCATCCTGGTCTGTATCACTCCTCATTTAAACTGAGGACTCCTGTATCTAGCCCCTTCAAAACAGCATTTATAATACCGCAGAACATACCAGGAGGGGAAGGTTCCTTATTGGGTAAAGACATGCCTACTTTTATATAGCAATAAGTTCTGGTAAAGGGCTAATGTCTTTTTTTTTAATGTACAAAACTCCTAAGTTTGAAAATGCGTGATAAGCTAAGCAATTGTTCTTTTCTTAGCTGTGTTTTGGGAAAGATGCAATGAACTCCAAGACATAGAGAAGATCATGGCTCAGATAGAAAGAGGAGAAGCCAGAATCCAGAGACGAATCAGCATAAAAAAAGCACTTGATACAAAGGTACCTTTGCTGTGTTCCCTGCTTCCTTTCTTTTCCTGTGCCAGTGAGGTTTGATGAGGGACGCTGGCTAGCCAGTGAATGATGACAACTAATGAATGAAGACAACATATTAGGCTTGGGATTTGCCTCTTTCGCATATTCTATTCCTATAGCTTTTCCACTCTTTAGAAGTGCTGTCCTGGCTATGATGATAACTTCACGAATGGCCTCCCTTGTTGTTTGTAACACTTATCTTTTTTACTTATAGGACAAGTAGGTCATAGTGCTGTATGCCAAACTGCTTATAAACTACATGCTTTTTGAAGTAGCAGAATTTCTTTTGGACCCATGTAATTGAAAATGTTATATATACACATTTAGAGCTCTTAAAAACAGAAGACATGCATAACAAGCAGAGGAGGCTCTGTTCTGATCTGTTTCACCAACCAGGTTTGGTAATGAACAGACTTGTATTAAATTAAGACAGTGTATCAGAATTTCCCTTCCCCTTCAGGTATGACTAGTTAGTTTTATTTTCCAGGGTAGTCAGGGGAAGAACAGTGTCTGACTCGACTAACTAGAATTCAGCTGAACTGTGGGCCACAATCTCAATAAGAACACTGAGATTTTCTTACTCTGATTTTGACCGTTTGTGGTTAAAAAGGATCACTGGCAGATTGTGACTATTTTCAAACAATGATAGGTCTGAAGTCTGCCATTATTCAGATGATCACAGACAAAACTCTGTTGCCTACCAGTGCAGACAGTGTTGATAGAACCACAGACAGACACTGTCTAGAACCCACAGTTCCTTACCTGTGGTTAGCACCAAAGATCATAAAGCCAGTTCTCTTAACTTGCTATTGTTCACTTGCCTGTCATCATGTGATGTATTGCTTTCATATAAAATGGTTCCATACTAATGCTGAGCCATTTCTTAGTTTTATATGGTCTTACTTGTTTTGTTTAGATTGGCAGGTACAAAGCCCCTTTCCACCAGCTAAGAATATCTTATGGTACTAATAAAGGGAAGAATTACACTGAAGAGGAAGATCGCTTTCTAATCTGTATGCTTCACAAGCTAGGATTTGATAAAGAAAATGTCTATGATGAATTAAGACAGTGCATCCGGAACTCCCCGCAGTTCAGATTTGACTGGTTTCTCAAGTCCAGAACTGCAATGGTAAGTATTAATCTGTTCTGCTTTTTGCTCATGAATGCCTGTGACCACCCGGTAAATAGCTTCTGAAACACTGAGGTATGTGCACGTGTGCAATACATTATATTCTTACGGACTTCTCAGTGGATGGCAAATGTGGTAAACTAAGAAGTCTTATGGGAAGAGTTGTAAAATCCCAAGGCACAGTTTTTCAAAATCAGCATGAATTTGAGTTAAAATACAAACATGTTTTAAAAAGCAAACATCTGTGTCAAAGCCATTCTTGTAAAGCCAGTCAATAACACCAAATATTTTATTTCCTTTCCACTCTGCCAAGATACAGCAAAAACTGACCTACTTACAGGCATTTCTAATAGTATACTATGATTTCTACCTTAAGTGGCTGTCTAATGTAGTAAGTGAATATGTTGTGCAATTTAGGAGCTGCAAAGGAGATGCAATACTTTAATCACCCTGATTGAAAGAGAAAACATGGAACTGGAAGAAAAGGAAAAGGCAGAAAAGAAGAAACGTGGACCAAAACCATCTTCGGTAAGATTTAAAAAGTCATTTCTGTGGAAAGCTCATTTGAAGACAGGTCACTTTTCCAGTTGTCTGAGACAACAACCAAAAACCTTCTAAGGCAATAGTAAGAGCTAGATTAGCTAGTACAGTCATGGATGTCAAATAAAGGAAAATAAGTTTAGGTTTTAAACTGTAGTTTGCAATGCCTTGGAGCAGATAAACCTGTTATGTTTTGGATCACTGGCTTGGTACACTGCATAGGTTTACCCTGGTAAAATAACCCTGAGATTTATTTGGCCTTTTGATTAATATTTATCCCTAAAGAAATAGTGGTTACCACTAAGGGATACACAGGCAGTACACATCATTCCTTCCTTTTTGGGAATGCCAACTGTTCCAATGCAGACTCTGCTCTCTACCATCACCTTCCTTGTATGGGGGTTGGTCATGAAATGGGCTTTTAGAGCTAGATTCGGGAAAACAGCCTGTATGCTTGACTGCTCTCTTTGCTGACTAAATTCAAAGTATTGCTAGATACACAAAGGAAATACCAACTTCCTTTATCCGTTTCTTGCCTGGATTTGTTGTTCAGGTAGTTGTCACGTACAGCTGCTGTATAAAAAACTTAGAAGCTCAACTGATGTTGCAGATGTGCAGAAATGAGTGAAGAGTAGTGGATTAATAAGTTTCTTAGAACTGTTTACAGACTATTTAAGCAGGTATTTAGAAATACCATTTCATAAACAGGAAGCTTTATAACAACCTTATTTCCTTCTATACACTTCTTGCCTCTACGAAATCATACTCTTCCAGAATTGGAAGAATACAACGCAACAGCTATCCTGAAGGAGGATGTGCGTGTTTGCCGTATTACATCATCTGTAATTTATCACTTTTTAAAGCTGCCAGGGTGTAAATAATCTCCATCTGCTTTGGCTAGAAAGGCATTGCTTGCTTACAATCCTTTTGTATCACAATAACTTACTAAAATCTTACCTTCCAGGCACAGAAGCGCAAAATGGATGGTACTCCTGATGGTCGTGGAAGAAAAAAGAAGCTAAAGCTGTGAATGCAGAATTTTTATAATCACTAAATTTAAAAAGTAGTTCTTTAATTTACGGGTCTTCATAAGATGTACTGTATAATGCTCAACTATTATGTCATTAAAGGACATCGGGTTCATCTGTTTACTGAACTAGAAACATAGTACTTAACGTAGTTTCACTTTTTTAAATGCAACAGCTGTGCTGAATTTTTTTTACCATTAACACTTGAAGTAATAAAATAGGCTTCATTTATTAATAAGGCTTCACGTGGCTTTTTTTTTTCCATTGATGTTTCCACTTGAATACCCATTTAATCATCCCCACTTTTTTATCTCTTGGGGTGTGGTGAACACTTACTCCATTATGATCAACAGAAGTATTTAATTGGAGGTTTGTGTCATGAGCCACCACCTCAGACCCTATTTCCATGTCTCTGACCTTTTACTTACCTTTGTGCAGTGAAATTAAATTCAGTATACTTTGTTCTATGATGTTACCTCAAGAACTAATAAGCAGCATAACATACATACAGATTGGAATAAACACTAACATTTTCTGCTTAAAAGCTGTGGCAGAAGAAAGGTAAGTCAGTCACACTGAGGTTTGTACTTAATCAGAATGGCCTAAAAATGGTAGAACTGTTTTTATTGGCAAACAGCAACGTCAGAACAGAAAACATAACAAAATGTAAGCCAACCCGTCGTGGTTTAAGCCCCCTGAACTCAGGACACCCCTTTCTCTTAAATGACTGTGGTAAAGTGTTGGTTACTGTGAAAAGAGCTGGGGGCTGACTAGTCACTGCCTGGCAAGTCCCACTGTTCACAGCTGCTCGAATAGTGCTGGGTCTGAGCATTTCCTGTGCCAACCATTCTTTTTTGGGTATCTAGTACATAAAGGCTTGAGATGAAATCTCGTGTTTCCCAGTATCATCACCTAATGGAGCAGAGCTTTGGAATTTACTAGGGGAAAAAAAAAACCAAACAAAAACAACAAAACAAACACACAAAAAAGTCAAAACCAAGCAAAACAAAAATACAAAAATGCCCAACAGACTAAATGCTCAGCTTGTATTGAGTAACCTTTGCTCAATTTTGGCCTGTTTAAGAACACATATCAAAAGGCATCACTGTTGTGTAAATGGGAAGAAATGCATCCCTATAAAAAGCAGTTTTTTAGAGCTTCAGCACTTCAGCAACACTAAACCTAAAGAAAAAGCTGAAAATGCATTCACCCATACAGACTGCAGGCACACCAGCACAGTCCTTATTAGTATATTAGATGAGTTTCTATTTCAGGTGACAGTCACAGACACTAGCTGAAAACAGGTTGCTAACCACACTTTGCCCTTCAGAAAGGCAAAAGAACTTGGTACCTACAGCAGAGTTAACAGCAAGTCCGCAACACTTTACAGGTTGAATTATCGGCAGCCCTAGAAGAAATCAGTTTAAATAAGTGCTTACACTTTGTGTACCCAAAACACAAATGCTGCAATGCTGAAGTCTTTTAAAAGCATCCCTTTTCACAAAATGTCCTGGGTTCAGCAGTAGCAGTCATTTTTTTATCTTTCTTAGTTGCTGGTGCAGTG
Organism: Micropsitta finschii; assembly: GCA_034783455.1. Lineage (NCBI taxonomy): Eukaryota > Metazoa > Chordata > Aves > Psittaciformes > Psittacidae > Micropsitta > Micropsitta finschii. The sequence goes on from JAVHNF010086658.1 coordinate 10,872, forward strand.
CTGTGGTTTTGACTTTTCAGCCTGGGAACAGTGCTGATAAAACCAATGTTTACAGTTGCTGGTCAGAATGTTTGGTCTGACCAAGGACTTTCTGAGCCTCATGCTCTGCCAGGGAGGAGGGGAAACCGGGAGGAAGCAGACAGGA
>JAVHNF010086673.1:1200-24598 GCA_034783455.1 Micropsitta finschii
AGCATGCCTTCCAGGAGAATCTGCTCCAAGATTTTGGCAGGCACAGAGGTGAGACTGACTGGTCTGTAATTCCCTGGCTCATCAATTTCCACCTTCTTGATAATGGAGGTTGCGTTTTCCTTTTTCCAGTCATTGGGAACTTCACCTGCCTGCCATGATTTTTCAAATACGATGGCCTATGGCTTAGCAACTTCATTTGCCAGCTCCTTCAGGACCAGCGGATGGATTTCATCTGGTCCCATGGACTTGTGCACGTTTAGGCTTTTAAGATGGTCTCAAACCAGATCATCTCCTACAGTGGGCCTAGGGCCTTCATTCTCACAGCCCCTAGGTCTGCCTTCCAAGACTTGGGTGGTGTGGTCAGAACTTTTGCCAGTGAAGACTGAGGCAAAAGAGTCATTAAGAACCTCAGCCTTCTCCAAATCCAGGGTAGCCAGTTCTCCTGATAGCTTCCAGAGGGGGCCTACGTTGTCCCTAGGGTGTCTTTTATTCCTAAATGGGATGAAACTGGTAAGAGGAAGTTATGAATCTGGGACAAAGGTTCTTCAGCAAGGAAAATTCAAGAGCGAGACAATATTTGATACAGATACTTTCTTTACTGAGGATGATTTTAACTTACTTTTACTGAAGGTTCATTTTTGCAGTGTCTCAATTTGAAAATAAGAAACGAAGATAGACTGTGTCTTAAAATGTTTCCTTTGGTTCTTAGTTTTGCTGTTGCCATCACGTGATTTTTTTTCTTTTTTTTTTTGGGTGTGAAGAGATACAAGCAGGATAAATCGGAGTAATGTAATAGTAATAAGGCAACTTAGCTTGTATTTGTTCTTTTTATGTATATATTAGAACCAAAACAAAACACCAGCTTCACCAGCTTTTCAAGGTGAAATTTCCACTGAGAAGCTTGGAATTGATTATTTGGGAATTAAGGATGAGAGGATCTTGCTATTGGAGAAGTCTTTTTTACAGTCCCTGTGTTATCAGCCCACTTCTGGCTTGCCAGTACCACTGCAAAAACTGTTCCTTATCTCCATTTTCCTTATAGTCTGCTGGAGGTTTGCTGCTGCTAATTCGTTTTTATTAAGCATGCTTCAGGTTTTCATTGGTGTACCATATACCACATCTACCATTATGTCACCTTACATACAGCACTGGATTTGGACATGTAGGAAACAATACTGTCTTACTAGCAATGTTTAACTCTACCTTTCTATTTTAGGTCATTAAATTAAAGGAGAACAGACAGGGTTAATCCATTTCCCCTTTTCAGCTGAAAGCGAAGAGGTACTTCTGTTCCCAGGTGTGGAAAAGTACCAGTCTTCCATAGCTCTGTTCTCCTTCATGCATGTGTTGTTTGCTTTAGCTGCTGGGATGTAAATGCTAGATTTTTGAAGACCAGTGAAGTTCTTTGTCCTTCATCTTTCATGACAGAATCAAACTGGGGAAATGCAGTTCCCCATCCCTTCGTTTTTTAAATGTATGTATTAACATGTGAAGTAAATGAGTTACAATAGCTTTGGAACAGAGCCCAGGGTCTGTATGTGATACTTCACCTTTTTATTGATGTTTTTAAATAGTTTTATGGTTTTTGTGTTCTGTGTTGCTGAAGGGACTGGTGCAGAAGCCATTTTGAGCCTGTGCTTCAATACTGTCTGAGAGCTCTAGCCAATTTTCTGCTCCATACAGCCTCATGGAAGTGAAAATACATGATCATTATGTGCTCATACTTCCTTATTTGTAGAATTCCATCAGGGAGGGCTGTTCTGCTCTTCCATTAGTGGAAAGCATCTGTATGGAACCAAGAACCTGATTTCTCCATTCCACTAAACCAACTTTCTTTCTTATTCATGCACTTTACTTTTTAGAAGAATTTTGGCATGATTTTCACTTTCTGTATTGTGGTAGGCTTTATGGATTTGTTACACAGATCTTCTGCTGCATTTGTGGCTAATGTTGTACAGTGAAAGATGTGTTGCACAGTGCCTCTTCAAGGCACTGACTTGGCATCTCTTCCTGCAGCTACTGTTCATGATGTGGATTATATGAGGTTTATTCTAAAGAAAACAAAACTCGAGTATGATTTGAGCTTTATTACTTTCTAGTTTCTGTTAAAGATTTTGCCTTTATTTTTAGTACATGATTTTTATAGAAGGTATTTTAAGATATTCAAAGGCTTATGTGGTAATTGATAGATATTGTTTAACACAAAGCAAACGTATTTTATTGACCACAAATACAGTCTGTTCTATTATAAGCTTATTTTCTATTTAATGTCTTTCTGAACAGTAAGTTATACCACTGTGCCAAGTATCATATGTCTCTATTTTTAAATAACACAACCTGTGTCTCATGTATTATATAAGGCATTGTGATTATCTGAATAGAGATTCTTCCTTCTGTGCCAGTAAACAAACCAGAAAGGTTTACCTGCAATGTCGGAGCACGAGATACCGTATTATTTTTTGCCATCTTGTTAATGGAAACAAGGTAATTCTCAGTATAGGAGAGCCACATTTCTTCACTTGGAGGAAAATTCAATAAAGAAAGGGATAGAAATAAGTCACTTACCTTAGTAACATATTCTTGTTAGCTGGGGCATCCAATCAATACCACAGGGCCAGGGATACAGGGCATTAATAATCTTTTCTAGAAGTTAAGACAAGAATAGCCTTTTCAGTGGTACAAAACCAGGGATATAGCTGTGCACTAATAGAAAGATGTTTAAAATTAAGATTGGAGCTGTGTTTGGGAAGTTCATTCTTATTTCACGGAGAAACTATAATCTTAATTACCAAGCAGCGTAGGACTTTGATTAGTTTTAAAATGAGTTACAGAAATACATCATATTGAAGTGAGCTGACTGTGTGCATGGGACCAATGACTTGGCAGCTATATCTTGATCCTGTCATTAGGTAAGTCGTTGATCTTGTATGTTTCAATTCTTTTATATGAAACCTGGGTATGACACCTTCTGTAAGGTACTAACAGTTACAGTTGAGCCTCACCTATGTGTAAGGAATTGAATATTGAAATGGTACGACAAAATAATTTAGTTATGCCCAAATGTGACTTTATTCTGACACCAGTACTCATGTGGAATCTACTGTGGGAGATAATCTTGATAGATGTCAACATAGTCTATAACCACTGACCACAAGTACCATACCAGTTTTTCTGTGTAGGCATGATCTTACCTTTTACATAGCATGTAATGTAACATATGATAAAGTTTAGCGGTATATTTGCATTTAAGAATAGGCTTAAGACAATTGTTCTACCTTCTAGTACAGATGGAACAGGGTGGTCTTTTTCATATACAGTCCAGAAGAATGAGTGGCAAATGATACATCTTCCTAGAGCGTATCTAATATATCCAATACTAGAAATAGACTGGATTTATATTGCAAACAAACATATTGGAAGTACATCGGGTTTTCTATGAAGCAAGATCTCTACGGTGGTTGAGACCACTCAAAAAACTTTGGTTTATGTTTTGTTTTGATATAAATAAGCTGGGAATTCATGAGGTTGCTTGGGAGGCTAAACTGTTCAACAGGAACAGGGTGGTACTTTCTACTTTGCACCTGCATTTGCACACCAAAAACCTGTAAAGCTCCAGACTTCTGCACCTTGTTAGGGATGACTGTATTCAGAGAAAGGGCTATGTGAATGTGAGCCTTCAGGTTTAACTTGAATGTTTGACAAGTATATATTCTAGAGAGTTGCTTTTCCCTCTGTCAAGAAAAACCCCATTAGACCCCACAATATACTTTTAAGGTCAGAGCCCTGCAAAGTCGGAATTTCTATGGAGGAGTGGATGGATTGCCATATCCCTTCTGCAGTTTCAATTAAAAGGCCTGATCACCAAATAAACTCACACTCTGGGCTTTGCAGTGGGTTCTGCATTGTCATTCACTTGCTAATTATGCTGTCTGGTGCTGGTGATTAGGGAGGAGGAAATAAAGGCAGAGTTTGACTGCGGATCTCAAAGTGAGCTTTCAAAGGTGATGATTAGAGAAACCCTCTTTTGACTTGCAAACTTGATATAGAGTCAAAGAAAGATTAAATCCAGATCCAGGAGCTTTGTTTTGACTGAGGGACATTTCCAGCTGCAGCTACACTTTGCATTGTTACGTTTTAGCCCAATCAATATGCATAGCGGGTGGGCCATACAGAACCCATCATATCAACAGCTTACAGGGTTTGAAGTTTGCTTTCTGATCAAACATGCATGTTAAGCTTCAGAAAATCTGCTGTACCGAATCTGTGAATCAATGCTTTCCAAATATCAGATGCTATTGAAGTCAATAAAGATAAAGAAATTGTGTTATACTATATAAAGGATAATAACAAATTTTGGCAATGCTTTAGAATAAATGTTCTTCTGATATTATTCCATTGCAGATATTTTTACTGAGAGGAAACTCTGAAATTTCAAAATGGTAAACTCCTCCAGGAATGGAAAAAGTTATCAACAGGAAGCCTAAGTTCCAAAATCACAGAGGTAAATTGAGAACTGAAGCCAACTTAGAACTTGCAAAAGAAGTTAAAACAAACAGTGAGGTTTTTAGCCATCAAAAGCAGATGACAGCAAGGAAAATAACAGTGAGGTTGGCTTGAGGGAGGATGGGTTTAAGGTTGGCATAGATGCTTTCCAAAAACGAGATGATTTTGTGCCTCAGTGTTCAATTTGAACAATGGCTCTGAAATTGGATGGGAGAAAACTGGCTTGATAGGAGTGAATTTGGAAGGATGGAAATGATGCCTTTTGAGGTAGAGGTAAAATTCAAGCAGTGCTCTTTCAGGGGATGTGCGTCACAGTAGTCTGAAGGAATTGGCATTTGAAACTGCATTTCGACTTGAAGGATATTTAGGACTATGTTAAAGTAGGAGTGGTATGAGAAATTTCAGACATGATTCCTATATTTAAGATAGGAAAAAAACTGTAATCTAGTTAAATGTAGGCATATTAGCGTGACATCAGTAGTATGCAAGGCATCAGAGTGCTTTTGGAAAGAAGAGTAATTGAGAGCATAGCAAATGGCAGAAGTAGGATAACATACTGAATAGGTTTACCAAAAGCAGATTTACTAGATTAATTTGATAATCTTTAGATTATCCTGATCCTTTTAGACAAAGAACATGGCAATAGATTTGATGTATATACACTGTGAGAGAAGCATCTGACACAGAGCTACACAGAATTGTTTGACTGGAAAAGATGAAGATTAGACCTGGAATTGTAAAAGAAGCAGAGACTGGCTAAAGGAGATAATAACAGATGATGCTGAAAGAGGGAATACGGGTTATAGGGAGCTAAAAGTGGAGTTTCTGAAGGCACAGTCTGGGGACCAATATCACTTAATAATTCCATTAATCAACTAGGCACAAAAAGAATAAGAACCTGCTAGAAAAATGTGCTGATGGCTGAAGGTGGGAGGGATTGTCAATAGCAAGGAGGCTTACAGCATACAGAAAACCAGGATATCCTCAGGGACTGGAGAGATATAAATGGGATTACATTCAACAGTTCAAGTAGCAAGGTCAGGTAGCTGGGAACTAATGACAATTTCTAATATAAGGTAAGGCTTGTCAGTTGGGCTGATACAGAAGAATTGGGCATATATTTGGCAGTGTATCAAAAGAAGCATTTCCAGTTGAGACAGGGAAAAAATCATGCCTTTTAGAAGGCTTTAGTGAGACTTTTTCAGCAATGTGCTGACCAGTTGTAGTCATCTGGGTTTGAAAGAAAGATATTCAACCTAGAGCAAGTGCAGAAAAAGGGGGAATAGGGAAGCAGAAATAGTTCAGTGGGGGAATAGGGATCATGCCTTAGCATATGAAAGGCTACAAAGAACCATCTATAAACACGATAGGAGTGAAGAAGACGGTTTTAAGCTTTGACAGTATTGCTACATGAACAAATAACTGTAAACTAGTAATCAATAAGTTATCCTATGTTTTAGAAGAGGGTTTCTAATAAAGGATATGAATTTCTGGACAAGCCTTCCACAGCAGCAGTGGGGAGAACCTCAGTAACTAGTTCTGTGGTGGAGATGGGTACATGTCTGAGGGACTCAGCAGCATGTCTGCATCCTACAGCAGCAGAGCAGGCTCTACGACCAGCATCCTGTTCTCATTCATTCCCATCATCCTGTTCTCATTCATTCTGGTCCTCTTTTCACGTAAATCACTTTCAGCTTTTACCCTGAAGTCCCCTCAGGTGAGCCCTCAGCACTCAGTGATCCAGAACAGGGTTATGACACTTCTGCAGCTTTGGCAGACAGTGGTGGCATGGAGATTTTCCAGCCTTAGGAAACAGGGAGGGAGAAATGTTTTGCTTATACATACCCCTTCAGAACCGAGAAATGAGGGGGAAGTGGTCAACTTTACTGCATAAAGATCTGAAATGGAACTGCTCATAAATAAGAGGTGCTTTTCACCAGTTATTCTTTGCCAGTCAGACCATCATTATTTTAATCCGAAATGTTTAGCTGAAAATACTGACTTCTCATTGGCAAAATGAATACTGTTCCATCCCCCAGCCATTAGGGTTTCTGTGTTTCTGATAACATTTTTTCTATTTCCCGTATTTAATTTGTGCAGCAGAATAAAATAAAAGCATGCTGGCATTTTCAAGGAAATCAGACACTTCCCATGAAAATTTTGATGGAAGCCCTGAGGCTGAGGAGCTGGCTGCATCCGGCTGTGTCCAGGCTAAATTTGCTGCCTGGATCAGCGGGGCAACGCCTGAGCATCTCAGACCCTCCGGACATTCAGGCGAACACTTCCAAAAGGAAAACATGTTTTATAGCAAGCCACGTGCTCCGGGTGGCACTGACTTTGCTCTCGCAGCAGTTCTGGCTGACCTTGATGCGAGTGGTGCAGAACACTGAGACGTGGCTGCCTCCACCCTCCCTTTCCCCGCCTTGCACTGCGGAGGCACATGAAAACTGACCACAGCCTAGCCCTAGATGTCTTATTTTTAACTTCTGCCAGACAACACGTGTATCTAAGGCCAAGCAAAAAGAGCCGGAGAATGGGGTGTAAGTGCTTGTCACCGTCAGACCCAATCATTGTCAAATGGGGGCTGGATTCTGCAGCTACACTGCATGCGGTGCTCCCGTGGTTTCCTTCAGTTGTGCTCTGAAGCCACAGCAAGGAATGCCTGGAGAGATGGGTAAAGGCAGACAGACATAGATATAGACTGACAGTATAAACCCCCAGATGGAGGTTACTTGAATTTACAGGAAATTAAGATGCTGTACTGCTTAAGAAAGAGTTTCATGATCTCATTAAGTCTCTTTTATGTCTCCCTTTTTATTTTATCCTCCACCCTCTTACAAAGAAATACGCTGTGTTCTTTGCAGATCGAATCAGAGGAAAATTGTCTATGGACTAAATAAAATGTTTGCATTCTTTTGTACTAGCAAAGTCCTTCATTGAAGGCTTGTGTTTTTTAAAGGAGAAGCGAATGCAGTAGGACATAATAATGCCATATATTCTAACTTGCTCTTGCAAATCAGGACTTTTTAATATTTTCCTTTTAAATAAAAATGCCATTTATCATTATCAAATGAAGTGTTAATGGAATCAACTCACACACAAACTCATGCATATATATATATATATATATATATAATATATAACAAAAAAAAAATCCTTACTGCAGAGAATGATCAAGCACCTTGTCAGCAATCCATATTATATTTGTTAATTTGATTCCTGCCAAAAAAAAATCACTTAAGTGAGACCTTCTGATTTCTTTCTTTAACGCTTGAGGCTCCTTTCATCTAAGCAGTGTTTATTAGCCTATTTCTGAAAATCAGCATAAGCACAAGCTATATTTAATCTTTTCCTTTCATGTGCTTTGTTCTATTTTTTTTTTTGTTAATGTGTTTTGGTTTTAATTCCAGTGTAAGAACAAGAAATAGAGCTTTGGTCAGTGTTAAAAATCCCACTGGTTCATATAGTGACAACTGAAATGGTAACAACTAAGGGGTTATTATGTTAATTTATATTCTTTAGGGGAGACTGATCCTTGTTTAATGCCAGGACTAATGGTAATAACAGTAAGAAAAGTATAGTTACCTGGAGACTAATACTGTGACCTGGTGACTGGAGTTTGGAGTACAGCTTCAAAACTCTGCGCTCTACTCCTAGTCTTATCAGTGTTCCCTTCTGCTATCTTGAATAGAAGATTTCTTGCCTCTGGGTCTCCACCAGAAAGGTGAGAGGAAACTTACTGAACTCCTTAGTTAATTTGAAATCTGCACATTAAAAGTGCTATATGACTAAATATTCTTGTAAACACTTTCACACCAAAAATTGAATTAAAACCCCAGTGACCAATAAATAAACTCTGTAGCTCCCAGAAACCAGATCCAGTTTAATTTTATGCCAAATTGGAATATTTTTTACAAAGTTGGTAGATACACTGATAGCCACATGGAAGAAATCCTGCTTCCGTTCATATCACTGGGGTTTTGCCACTAAGATGAATGTGACCAGGATTTAACTCATACTTTTCAATAGCTAGGCTAGAATAAGGCTGACTGGAATGAGGTAAACTTGCCATTGTGTTCAGCCAGAGACAGCTCAGGACTGCTTATATGAATTGATTTGTGCATTCAGTCGCAGCGTGCAGATACCGTCATTCATCAAGTGCTCCACTTTTGACAATATTAGAGGTGGATTTTATCAGCTCCAAGGAGTTTCCCCTAACAGGTTGTGTGGTGACAGGTCTTGCCGTTCTCTCAGTTCTGCAACCAAGGATAAAGCACTTCCCAAAACTAAACTATCTCCTGTAGAATTTAATGAGTCTCCTTTTACCTGACGGAGGGTTGTGGCTACAGATTTATATGGGAAAGAACTGTCCTCGCTGGACACCCCAAAAATTCCTACCAGGAAGGATGAAACTCATTTCAAAGGAAATGATTGTGATAGTGAGATAGTGTTAATAAGAATGATCCTAATCTGAGAGCTGGGGAAGAAAGATACCAAAAAAGGGACAGGTAAGAAAAAGCTATTTTGGGTTTTTTTACCCTTTTTATTTAGAGAGTTGGGTAGACTCCAGTTCAGGAGGTGACTTTGTCTCCCTTAGGGGAAATCCCTCACCTTCCCCATTAGGGAAGCAGGGAAAGCAGTGGGATAACTTGTTGAAATTTAGAGACTGAATCAACTTCGGATTCTTTGAGAACCCCAAATAAATAAGGTCTGCTTGTGCCACTCAGTTTAAACACATTCCTGAAAGATGTTATACCTCACAAGTGTCACTTGCATTTGTATACATTGGGAAGCAGAGTGGATAGTAAATCTTCTTACTATTTATTGCTCTGCCAATACGTATCTTGGCAATATTCTAATATATGCGTTCATGATTATGAATTTTATTTCTCTTCAAAGAAGCCAGCTCCTTGTACTAACAACCACAGCTGTAACTTGATAGACTCCTCTTTACCTGGCACGCCTATAGAAATCTCTAGAGAATTAGAATTCTCATTAAGTGCACTGGGAAGCAGAATCTAATCAAATGTATGCCAAGGCTTGCTGTTAAAAATACGCAACTATAAATTGCATTTTTGTAGAGTTGCTGCAGTCCTACGGTGACCACTGAAGTCTTTTTTATTCATCATACCATGAATACAGAACAGATAAAATTAAATCCTCCATAATCAATGGCTCCAATTTACATGCGTTACTTGTCAAAGTGACTTTCTCTGGTCCCTGCAAAACGCTATAGAATGTGACATCTCACAAGGCTTCAGGAACATCCTAAGATGAATCTGAAAGATAAATATTGCAGTTGTGAGTCTTTCTGTCATGACTCAAATAATTTTAAAATTGCAGAGATGTGTTCCCCTAACAATGTTAAAATTGTTCTAATGCAGGATAAAATGGTAGTTTTAGTCTCAGTAATTTTGATAGCAGCTTGTAATTTCCATGCACTCTTTACAATTCTCAGATCAGGAGAGATTGCAGGAGAAAACATTTTCAATGGAAAATCTGCTCTGCTGCTCATCTTCCCTGTGAAGAATATGCCCAATATTTAGAATCCAGGAAGGTTTTTATGAGTTGTTTGGTGCTGTAAGTGTCAAAGTTAAGACCATCAGTTTGGATCAGCATCATTTCTGGAGCCTGTTAAAGGAATAACTATGGGCCCACCTTCTGGTTTCTCCCCAAAACATACTTTTACAAACACTGATGTACTCATTTGTACCTGTTCTGTTTGGAGCCCCTTACCAGCAGGCTGGGAGAAGTTTGAGAAACATGAAAGGACAGAGTGAAAAAATTGTGTTCTTTAGTTCTGCTTTGTATTGTCCCCTAACTGGAAGAGCTACGATTACCACAGAATGGGTTTTAGAAGAAACACTTGAAAAGTAAAAACCCTCAAAATGCAGGTACATTAAGTGTACTGAGGTCTGATAGAGTGCAGTTGATGTGTGTGACTATCATTAAATACACTGCACTGGCCTGTTGGGTGATATGTACCACTGTGATCCTTCAAGCTGTCTTTGGGTTAGGGTGCTCTTCTGACTGTAGCTGTAATATGACAGAGGGGAAGAGCAGATACTTTCCAAATAAACAGATCGATAGTGAGAAACAAGACTGTTCTTTGGGCTCACAGACAGGCTGGAGGAGGAGGAGGACTCCTCTGTGTATGAAGACCACTGTGACATCTTTGCAACAAGTCACTTTGAGTTCGCGCCATGAAAAAGTGTCTACAAATGTTAATGCCATGTCAGGCTGCGCACCTACAGTGGTCTATCAAATCCATGTTTTTCCTTTGACTGAGCTTGCAGAGGATACATTTTGGAAGGTACAAGGCAGCCCAGGGGAACCTCTGCATGGGCATTTTGGCACATATGAAGAATGGTGCACAACAGTACTGCTCCAGGGAAAAGTCAGGGAAGAGTCTGAGCAGCTCAGGAAGGAAGAGACCTGCCAACAAACAGGGAAACATTTTGACTTTATATCCAAGGGGACAAACGGGCAAATCATCTGCTTGTCATAGGTTGGACTGGCAGCCCTGTGTGTCTCTCTGTACCTTTGGGAATAGCCTGGGTTTCCTGTAAGATGAAGAGACAGTTATGCTTTATGTCAGTGGTAGGTGGGGAATTGTCTGCACCCCTCTCCCATCTTACATATCCCCATGGCAGTGGGGAAAATAACCCTGCACTTAGAGACAACAAGGAATTTGTCTGCAAAGCAACGAGAGCAGACCCCACAAGGCAGAATAAAGGACCAAAACTGTCCTTCATCTTTGAGGCTCAAGTTAAGGGGAAATGAAGTATCAATGCCTATACCTGGAGGGAACTGGAACTGGGGAGTGAGGATGTTTTTCACATTGGTAAGGGGATGAGTAATTAACACTAATTACTTATGTTTGACATTGAGAAATGTTTTGTACCTGTGAAGCAGATTTTGAGAGACTTTTTTTATGAGACGTTTTTTTCCCCTTCTATTTAGTGAACATCCTCTGTGCTAAACCCTCTTCTGGTGCCTGAGAGAGGCTGGTGGGAGATGGGGTTAAGATCAGACTCTCCCTTTCTTTGGCCCTTTCTCATTCTCTGGCTGCCAGGACTGGCTCTGAGACACAGGGCTCTAAATCACAAGCCTAAAAAGGAACAAATCTGGCCTAAAGCTGCCTGTGCCTTTACACCCTCAACCCTGTTTGATGCAAAGCCCAAATAAACACCTTCATTTTTCAAAGGCAAATCACTGGAGCACCAGTGCTGTAGTACCCCAGGGGCCAGCTGGACTGAGTGCTCAGTGCTAAACCCAGCTTTTCTGTACGAGATCACGTCTTTTTAACTCGTTCTCTCAATTCTTAATGTCTGAAATTCTATAATTAAAAATCAAGACAAGTGGAGAACACAGACATTTGAGCTAGAAACTGATAAGCCTCCCTCCCCACTTAAAACTGCCATACATATTTTGTTCTGATAAAGAGCTGTTGGATACAGCATCACCTCAATTATAATGAAACAGCAAAGAAATTCCACATTGGGAAAGGTTTTCTGAGGGTATATTCTCACTTACTGCTGAAGATTAAAAATAACCTTCTCAAGCAATAAATTGGTTGAGACAGTAACAGGACCAAAATCATAGTGAAATCTATGTAATGAAATATTAATGCAACCATGTTAAGCTGGGAAAATAATAAAAATTCATTTTGCAGAGCTGCATAGATCATATTATGGTGTCCTGAGCTAGCTAGATTTTAATGTGCAGTGCCTTCGACTTATGTCCTGCTCCTATATAGGATTCCTATTAGCAGAAAAGATGACCAAGTTCTTAAGCCATGTAACTGCTTCGGGAAAGCAAAGAAACCCTGTTGGAGTACATGGCAGTAGCTCTCTAGAATTAGAAGGCATGTTGCGAGTGACACAAAGAGAGCTGTCAAGTACCTGGTGCTTTGCTTTACTGCTCCACTAAATGGCCGTTGTAGAGCTGCAGCAGACACATGGGGAAATTTTATTTCTAGGGCAACATTATTTTGCATGAAACTGGGATTAGATAAAAATTAGGCATAAAGGTATGTTTGAATTTCCGTTAGCGCTTGATCTTTGTATGCCAAAAGGACCTCCCTTGGATACTCAAGTCTAGCTGCGGGCTTTCTTTCAGGTCCTGGAACCTGCAGCTTTCAGAAGTCGGGCCAATTTAAATTGTGTAGATTTTGCTGCTTTACATAACCTACTTGAATTGGGGAGGTTTAAAAACCTGCAAGGTAAATAGGTACGTTCTACATACACCTGTCCTGCTGGATGAGGCAGTACCTTTAATGTCACACAATTAAACAAAGTGGTAAGAGGAAGCCTAGCAAGGTCTGGCCACGTGGCATTAACCACACAGTGTGTTCCAGAGCAGAAGGGGTTGCTGATTCACTGTCCAACCAAGGTAACTCCATTTTACCAGTGTCCCTCATTGTCCAGCTTGTGTCAGCTTCCTGACACACTGCAAAGCAGCTCCTGCATTATTAGCAGTGGCCATAGCTCAGCTGGAGGTGGCTGCATTAAGCTCACAGATGTAACGAGGACTTTATATGTTCCATTTCGTACAGCAGGTTTTAAGGGGGGTTATGATCCTTGCAGTCAGACTGGCTTCCTGTGACCAAGAAAAATGACTCCCAGAGACACACTTGGGCACACTGAGGCACTGAACAAAAGACCACTGAACCAAAGAGCACAGGTAGCTTTCCTTGGAAAGAGATGGGCATCTCCAGGGTGAAATGGGAGTCACAAGGTTGGAGCAAGAGCAGCCGGAGCATCAGACCTTGCCACAGAGTCCACATCTGGTGCAGCTGATGGAGAGGCAGAGGCACGGTACCTCCAGAAATCAATGCTGGAAGCAAGGTGCTGAGCTGGAGATGGGGTCTTCAAAGGTGCAATGAAACACACAGGGACTGGCCTCATGCCATGAAGAGAAATGAAGGACCTCTAATCAAGCTGCTCTACAACGAAGGAATGTAAATACCAAGGGCTTGTTCTAATGGCCTGCAGAAGAAATCCTGCTCCTCTCCTCAAGCTGGGGTCTTTCTTGATGCTGGGTGGCCACTGAGTTTTGAGGCTGAATTAACTCTAGGACATCACTACTATGCACTTTTTCTTTCCCTAGAGCCTGACTACTTTAGGTGTTTGCTCCCCTTGAAGTGTCAGCGGAAGGCTCAGTCAAATCAAATATAGAACTGCTTTGCTGCCTGTGTGCCAAGAAAGCTAAAACAGCAGCTTCCTGGGCTAGCCTGCCTGTAAGCATCACCTCACAGCCAGCTCCCTCACTGCATAGACCTCGCTGGCCCCAGCTGTGCCTGTCCCTTTGCTATATCAGCCTTGCAGACCTGCCAAGGGGATACTCCAGGGTGATTCTGCAGTGCTGGGTGCGTGTGCCCTGGGGCAGCGCCTGGGCAGGCTGATCCCGCAGGATAAGTACAGAAACAGAGCAAAGAGCATAATCTGTTTTAATGGATCCTTCTGCTGCTGCTGAACAGCTCCCTAGTTTGGATTACTTTTGCTGCAGGCACGATTAGTCAGCAATTGACAGGGTAGGGGGTCTCAGTGGGGAGTCTGTAGCTAGCTAAGAATATGAGCCAAACAAACATCATTTTACAGCTTATTGGGAGAAAAACCTGCAGAGAGCAGAAAGTTTGTCCCTCACTGTTTTCCTGGGTAGGGGTGCAGTCTTGAAGGTGATGAGACAAACACTTGAGGATGGCTGATAGCACTGGAGTGCAGAATAAACAAGGAAATGAGGCTGGATCCCAAGGCATAGGGGAAAAAAAAACCAGAGACCTGCTAAAGACAGCTCAATATCAGAGAGACGAAAAGCTTCCTGAAGCCATGTGAAGCCACTAAAACAAGTGTCTGAAATGCTACACGGATGGTTCTCGCCTCCTTCCACCTGAAACAATCGGGCATGTTCACAAAATGCTTTTTCGGTGTTTGCCTTTGAATAAAGAAACAGATTACAATGGTCAGTAAAGTTAAGCCATTAAGAGTAAATCAGTTCTGTTTCCATCGGAAAGCAGCCTGGATTACCCTGTAATGCTGAAGCCATCTGTAGTTCCCACATTGATTTTCTTCTCTGCGGCACCGAACATACAAAATCAGCAGGTGCCTTTGAGTGCTCTTTCAGCCACATGGAGAAAATAGATAAAAGCCCTCTGGGCCTCCTGTATGTCTGTGCAACCTCACCTGTGTGACACCTGGCTGTGCCCAGCACAGAAATAAGCACAGGCAAGCTTGGCAGCCTGCTGAATCGGCATATTAGCCGTGGAGGAGAAAACACTGCCAGGAAGCAGTGACCTGCCTCTTTTCTGCAACGCACCGGTGTGCAGCATCCCAACAGCAGTGGCTTTGTTTTGTGCCAGGCACCTCTGAGACAGAAGAGACTGTGCCCAATTTGGTGGAAATAAAAAGCAACCTCTTCTTTTCGTTATCGCTGCTCTTGTGGAAGCTCTGCTTCCCCTCATCCACTGCAAAATGCTATTTTTGCTTTTCAGGCAGCTACAATTTTGTCCTTTTCAAGAGAAAATACCTGTTTAAGTGCCTCTGAAGCCATAGCAGCTTCTTCACTGTGCCTGATGTTTCATTGCCCCTGACACTGCCTTGACCAGACAACAGCACAGCGCTCGTTCCATCTGAGGCAGTCTGTGGCACTTACTTTTCAGCAGCTGGAAAACCCACTGGCTCCATTTCCTCAACTGAGCCAAGTGGCTGAGCAGCACATGGCAGTTCCTGTGTCCCTCCTTTAATTAGACACTCTAAAAAGTGAGAACAGCATCAAATAGGGTGAGGTCCCACTATTAATAACTACCAAGTGACTGTATATTTAGGTACTTAAAAAAAAAAATCCAAATAAAAACCTGTGAGCTGAAGATCAGAGACAAAAAGAGCCTTTTATCTTCCTGAGCATATCTGAACTCCCAAGTCAGGGAAGGAGCCCACTTCACAAGACCTCAGAGTCATGCCAAAGCCACCTCTAGCCTTTGCATTCAGCATTGCAGCCACCGGTCACAGCGTAAGCAGCAGACCTAGACAGTCACGATCTGCTCATCCCACAGTGCAATGATGTCCCCTTTGAAAAGGCAGTGCTTTTGTCAGGCAGACAGGACACGGCACTGGACCTGTGTGCACCCACCTTGCCCATAAAGCAGCCTGCAGAAGAGCAGGTGCCCCCTTCTTTGATGGAGCCTTTGCTGTGTTGGTTGGTGCAGGAAAGCAAGGCAGCACTGCTGCTGCTGCTGCTGCTGAGCCCCTGGGACTGCCCGAGAGCTGCAGTCGTGTCCTGCAGAAAGGCACAAATGTCAGGGGAAGATGATGAAGTATGAATTCAAAGGTTAGCCTGATGAACCCCCTAGGCTCTAAAGGAGGGAATCACTACCTTCTAGATGCATGGTACCATTAATCAGACACTGAGAGTTAGTCCCTTGTACGACGCTGAATCATCTGGACTTTTATCTTCCCAGCCCTGCACAGCAGACAGATCCAGACCTGCTGTTGCTTGGGAAGGGGGGGTGAGAAAGAAGTTATTAGGGGGAAATTTTTGAAGCATAGACAAAATATCAGTGAAAGGTTGTTCCTGCCATGACACGATTATAAATGAGATGATCAGCCACAAAGAACATTTTTTTTCTGTGGTTTTAGCAAAATTATGCTTCTGGTTTAATGCTAGAAGTAAAAAATGCAAAGGAAAAAGGAGAAGGCTCCTTTAAAAAATCCAGATATTTAAATTAATGCCAATAGCATTAAAATATTATGGCTTGAGATGCTGATGAAAAGTCTCTTTTATTCATTAAATTTCCCAGACCCAACATAAGTAGAATTCTTAACATTCATGATCTCTCAGCATTGGCTTCCAAAATTAATGGTCTGAGTAATTTCTTACAGCAGATGAACTGAGTTTCAAACTAAATGCATTGCAGTAGGAAACATCAGCTTTCTGTAAAGGCGGGATGCACCATTCAAAGACAACTTCCGAGAATGAAAACACCCTCCATTTTCTGTTTCCTTGGTTTCTGTGTTCAAAGGACACGAGGAAGGATTGTAAATTCCTATACTTAAAATTTAGGGAATCCCTGAACAGAAGCTGCCTGCATCACTCGCGTGTGTAAATCACGTTGCAGTTTTAGTGTCACACGTTCTTTCTGCCACGCTTGGTACAGGAGGGGCTGGTGCTCAGGAAGAATTAGGAGAACAGGTTAGTAAGGGATGCTGCTTTCTGGTGCCTGCTTCGCTCACTGTAGAATCTGAGAGGGCTGTGATGAATGCTGCTGGGCACGGGATGCTGTCCTGGTTCATCTGAATGGTGCCTTGCAGACCTGGGCTCTGCCAAAAGCCTGCTCTGTGAGCCTGGGGGGGCTGTTTAACCCAGACATTTTGCATGGGGTTGCTAAATGCGTGCTGTTCATTCTGGCATCTGATTTCCAGAGTGCGGAGCACTTCCAGCTGCAACTCCTGCTGGTGGGCTGTGAACCCAGGAAGAGCCACGCCGCGCTAGGAGCTGTAAAGCCTGCCATTTCCAACTGGGAATGACGGGATCTCAGCGCTCTTTTTGGCAGCCTCTTGACAGTGAGACTCAGGATCCTGGATCCCATTCCCAGTCCTGGAAAGCTGGCAGCTCTGGTGGGTGCAAATCACTCTGCCCATTCCCCTCCATCTCATCCTTGTTCCGGTCCCGCCTTTTCTCAGACTACCTCTTTGCCTGGATAATCCAAATCTGCCCAGTTTGGGATAATTTCCTGTGGCTCAATCCCCTTCCCTGCTCAGCATCAGGCTTCACACACCTGCACAGTTGCTCAGTCCCGCTGTCTTTACCCAGCCCATGGGAATTGTCAAAATGTCCCTACATCTCCTTAGAGCTGCAGCTACTCCAGGATCCTGGCCCAAGTCTCCATTCTCCTGTGCTAGCATGGTTGGATTTATTCCCTTTGTAGTCTGAATGCCAGGGAACAGGTGATCTTTGGACCCACATCATAGCGATGAGGAGCTGTGACTATAGGCAGTACCTTGCTTTGATCCTGTAACCAGGCAGTAACTTGTATGTGGTGTGGCAAGTGGCCGTGAGTCCGTGCGCCTGCACTGTGGTGAGTGCTTGCAAAGGGATTTAGCTGCTCCGTGCTGTGGGTTGGGTGGGATGGGGCTACTCTGTTCCGGACAAGCTGAAGGGTAAGATAAGCCCAGCAAGACAGGATTCTCAATGGTTTTAGGATTCCCACTGAAAACAGTCTTTGCAGAGGAACTTGGATTGAATTGTTTTCAAACGCTTTCACTTGGCCACACTTGCACAGATTTTCACAGCAGTATCGAAGAGGCACATCCTTAATACAAAGGTCACAAGTCGACTAAATTTCTACTCCCCTATCCAAACTGTGAGGAGCCATGGCGCATCTTAAAGAAGAGCATGTCAGTTCTTTTTCTCTTTTACCATTGCAAAACAGCGCATTGTTCCCTGGCCTTGCCCTTGGGAATAGCTATATTGTTTGGGCTGAAGCTTTCCAAAAAAAGTCAGCCTGAGGCAGATGCCCAGGATGGGAAATGACAAGTTACTGCTCAAAATATGACAGTTATAAGCAGCTGAAAGTAGAGTCTTGTAATTGGAAATGTCAGACGGTCTTGACAGTAGGCAGTGCTACCAGCCCACCAACCTCAGGAAGTTTGTTCAGGATTTCATGTGTAGGTAGAGGCAGTACATGCACCTCCTAGCAGTCTCAGTAATTTTATACATGGCACACAAAGGAGTAGCAAAGTTTTCTGGGTGTTAAAGCGTGGCATGAATCGCACTGCTGCTGCTGGCAGCTTTGTCTTCTATTTGGATAACTATGATGGCTTAGCACAACCCTGCCGCTACCTCCCGTCTCTGAGGCCAGGGAAAGGCTCTGGAAACAGGGCAAGGACTGAACATCCATCCACACCTGAGCTTTCCTCTAGCTGTCACCGACTGGAGTTGGATTCCCCAGCACTTGACTTGCTAAACCGAAGACTTCCGGGGCAGTTCTGTGGGGAGGGATGGCAGGTTTATGTTCCCCAGCCTCTGTGAGCACTGCTCGTGCCCTCAGCATCCATCACGTGGAGGTGTGGTGGGTGTGTTGAAAGTGTTCTATTCATTTCTTGGTCTGATATGTGTGCAGTGACTGGGGTTGATTCTTACAGCTTCTTGTCCTTAGCCATCTGACTTCAGCTAAGGAAGCTAACTTCAGAAGGGTCCAGCCACCACTTGCACATGATCCAGCCAGCCACTGTCTGCCCTTCAGACACCTTCCCAGGAGAGAAATTCACCTTTCCCTGGTGCAGGGCAACCATCCAGCCCTGTAGTCCATCACTGCAGTTTCATTAAGTTTTATGTTTAACTTTCCCTCAGCAGCTGGGACCAGAAGGAGTGTGTTAGCATCTCGGAGCTGGAATACTACATTGAATTACCTTGTTGGTTTATCTGGTCATAACAGCAAGAGAGATCCCCGTGCTATAGTTAGGATTCTGTCAGCATTTCCATTATAAACCTCTTATTCTCAAGAGGTTTTAACTTAGCTTTAAAAATCTGTTCCATTGCACAAACTCAGTTTATAACATGGCAAAGAACAGTATTTTATCTTTTAATATTGCAAATACACACTCAAATAGTAGTTTGTATTGAAATATATATGTGTGTAGCCAAGGATATACTGGTTTTAGGTAGTGAATGACCTCTTCAGCATCTTTTCTTCTTAATTTAGCTGACATAATACTATTACCTTGGCTATTTTAATAGATAAGGTACTGTGGTTTGACAATCTCTTCCATTACTAGCACATGAACTCCTCTAATATATGTTAATATGATCATTTACAAGTGCAGCAGAGTCACACCATGGAGGAAATGTAAAAGGTTTGGCATCAAGGCTGCCTTCCTTTTCCTTTAATGCTAGACACTCATTCAAGGACACTTTGCTCACACTCTGAAAAAGGAAAGCAAAAGCTGCCAGCAGGAAAGAGTGGCCAAATGTGTAATCACGGTCCCCTCTGGTATGATCTGCTGGGCAAGAAGGCACCAGCAACTGAGGAACAGTCTCATTCAGGGACACCTCTCCTGCCTGATCTGGTCCCCTAAGGCCTTTCCTCCCCACCACATCCTTGTTCTGCCGGGAAGCGTGGGCAGGTGGGAGAAATAAGTTTATTTAATCAAACTTTCCTTGATTTCCTAACAGAAAGCAGCTGGGTCGGTGTCCTTCAGAGGAACAGTGGTTGTTAATCCCAACTAAAGACCTGACCAAAGGATTCATCCAATAGCATTGGATGGGAGGGGCTGAACTTAACGACAAAAAGCACCATTCCCATGTGGTTGTTGTGGTTTGTTTTTGAGGTTTTCTGTTGTCTTCTTTCCAAGCACAGGCTGACACAGGAAGTAAGTTCCTTCTCCCAAAGCTTCCAGCCCTCCTGAGAAGAGGTGAAGCTTGCAGGGTACTGGGAAGGATGAGCCATGCAGAGAGCCTCTACAGTGAGTGTCAAATGAAGCATTCCCTAGAAATTAATCTTTTCTCTGGAAAAAGCAATTTCCCCCCTAGCTTCCTTGCCTTTTGGACGCTCATGGCAAAGCAGTTCATGCCCCAGATGCCCAGAAATGCTCCTCCATTTTTTGCAGTTTTCTGTTAGATAGATTACCTGCCTGCTTTTGCTTTCCACTCCTACCAGTTCACATTCCTCCTTTCTTCCTGCTCTTTCCTTGGTGATGCTGCTGAATTTCAGATGTTTGCTGAAGCTGGGATGCACCTTCTGCTGCTCAGTGTGGCCAGGCCGCCTGGAGCCATAGCCTGCGTTTGTTGGAAGTGTCTTCCGAGTGGATTCAGGGGTTTCTTGCTCACAGCTTTCCCACCTCTTCTTCCAAGATCTGCTTCCCTTTTGACACTTACCTTTGGACTCCTTTCTCATACACACACTTAGACCCTTTTGACAAGGCTCATTTTTCAGGACAGAGATTCTATTCCTCATAAAAACACTGGCAAAGATAAGGGCTGTACAGGTCTACGGACCATCTTAGGTGATAGAAATTCATCCAAACTCCATGCTGATGGTTTCCCGTCGATAGCCAAGGCTTCGCAGGCATGGCTGCAAGCCCATGATTCAGCAACTTTAACTGATTAATCAAGTCACTCGATTCTTTATGCATGCAAGCGTGCCCAAGGCAGCTGTGTTAAGTCGGCTTCTAGTCAGAGTGTTAGCAGTGCTGAGGATGTCAAAGGGTTTCGTGATATTGATATAAATACATATATATGCGTAGCTTTCTGATTAGGTTGTGGTTTTAAATAGTCTTTAGCGGCATTCGTTCAGTTGATAGAAGCCTTTCTGCAAATTTACATGCACGCTGTACCTCTGATGCTGCGCTTCTTAATTACAGATACACTTTATCGGAGTTAAACATGTAACAGGCCCTTAGCATAAATTATACTCAGTGTGTGTGTACTGAGAGTACTTCCCAGGTGTGCGGGAGGATAAGTGCATGTTAAAGAAGCCCGTGCATTCGGAAAAGGTTTAGGAAATCTCATTTTCTAAAAGAGCTCTGCTAAAATCTGTGAGAATACCCAACCAGAGCAATTTTGGGCTGTGGTAGAGGAATGTTGTACCTTGTGTTTCATACATACCCTCATGGTTTTGGTTTTGGGGATGTGCAGGTGAAATTCCAGATGCTGATGGGCTTGGTAGCATCACAAGTGTGTGCTTTGTGTTTATAGCTGTTTTATTGATGAAGCAGTAACCAGAGAAAATGGCAGCGCTTTTTCTTGGCACCCTATTTAAAAATGTAAGAAAGGGGCATCTGTATTTAAGGGATCACTGGCAGGGCTTCAGTCATCTTAATGCTGCAAAAGACTACTTTTGAGGTATACAGTGGTGAGAGTGTGAGGAGAAGGTCCTGGGCTCATTTAGAGCCCATGGCTGCCAATGGGTGACCAATAGTCTCACCTATCCAGAGGGTTAATGCTAAGCATGGCAAAGGCAGGGGCTGCAACTCTACAAAGAGCTCGCTTTCAGTCTGCTCCAGCATGCTCATACAGAGCCATGTGTTTTACTGGCACATATTAGGTCAAGGGACTTCATTCCCTTTCTTGTCTATGAAGATTCATTACTGTCTCCTCAGTAGAGAATATCAGCAAACACAGCTTAGTACCCTCTGTTTCTACTAGGTGTAAAACAAAGAGCATATTTCGAATGGGTATGTTAGAAGAAAACAAGGAGACAAAGTGAGAAAATGAACACTTGGCTTCAGGGGAGTCAAAGGGATGCAGATATCTGTTTGTTGTTAAGAGTTTTTGCATGGCAGCAGTAGTTGTTGATATTTATTTTTCCTCACTTCAGCAGAACAGTGCTTGTTAATAATTCTAATAATAAAACATCCACAACAATGGCCAGATTTGCCAACTTTTAAAAAAATTATGGCTAAACTGAATATTCAAACCCAGGAATTTCTTGTGGGGTTTGGGTTTTGGGGTTATTTTTGCCCCCTAAACATAGAAAACCTGCTGTAATGTGATGGATCCTGTAGGGAGCCCCTCTGTGGGCAACTTTGTCCTGGCCAGGAGAAGAGCTCAAACACACCTTAAACACAGTTTGCATTGTGAGCTGCAATGGTTACTGCAAATACACCGATATAAGAAAAGCAAAACAACCGCTCAACCCCGCTAGAACTGACTCACAGATGGAAAAATTTGTTATTGTTTTCATGATCTTTCGCAATGTGTTTGCAGGTTTCCACAGCCTTGTTTAAATTCAAGCAAGGACCTTTTTGCACCAACTTTGCAGGATTTCATTTGTGAGTTGTACATTTAATTCTCTGCAGCAGATGGTGGTGTGTGGGTGTACTGCCGTATATTTGCAACAGAGTCCTTATCCTACAAAATTAATTGTTTCATGTGCCGATTTAAAATCAGGATTGTATTGTTCGCAAAAACCTAATTCCTGCCTATCATTTTGTCGGGACCCGTGCGATTCCGACAAAGTGTAAGGGAAGAAAAGCCCTAAGTGCTGCTTTAAAGCAAATGGATCGTGGCAGCTCTAGTCAGTCCTGACACGCAGACTGAAGAGCTAATGATCTTGTGTGTTTAAAAGTCACTTAAATGAAATTAACTATTTTGGGCCTCAGTGTCAGGTTCCCCAGATGTTGCTATCAAAAAGGGTGCTGCTGTGCTCTGTGATACACAGCACAGGTGCCTCCGGATTAGGCCCCTTTTCCTTTGGTAGGTTTCTTTCCTCATCGGGGATTTCTTTTCCAATTATTGCTTTTCCAATAGCATTGCTTATGCTCATTCGGGAAGTTTAGGGCATTTATAGTTTTGTTTCCTCCTAATTTTATAAAGGTCTGGTGTCTCTATTAAGCTGTTACTGGTGGCTTGCCCCCATGTCTCGTCCATGCTGTCATTCCAGGCTGCACATCTGGGTCTTGTAGGAGAAAGAGGAAACGTGAGCCTAAGCAGAGGATTTCGGTGGAGGTCAGGTAGTTCCAGGCCCATGTAACTGAGCACTCCATCAGCATCATGTGGAACAGAAGTTAGGGCTTTGTCTAGGACAGGGTCCACACTGGTGTCCTTGACCCAGGGCCTTAATGGTAAGCAGGTGGTCAGGATGGGTAAAATGGGGCAGAGATGGTCATTCACCTGTTCCACCTTCCTTAGTGATGGCCACTGGGCCTCTGTTCGTCAGAAATGAAATTGTCTGTGTTTTGAGAAAAGGATTGATGCATCACCTGGGCCAGGTATGACGATGGCCTGGACAAAGGGTCCCCACTGTGCTTCCCTTTGCCATTGGGGTATTAACAAAGAACTAAATAAACCCCATCCCTCTTGCCCTTCAGATGCCAGAGCAAGGCTGGGCAAGGCAGGATCACCCCAGAGTCCCCAGGGCTGGCTACGAGCTGTTCTAGCTACTCTGGTAAGGCTGTTG
>JAVHNF010086686.1:1978-13210 GCA_034783455.1 Micropsitta finschii
CTGTGCCAGGGCATGGCATCAGCACTGGCACTTCATGCTTCACACAAAGCTATGCCCCATCCGGATGTTACCACAGACCTCTGGTCTTAGAAGTCAAGTCTGTGACCACCAAATACCATTCACAAACATCACAAGAGCAGAGAGTAGATGGTCAAGACTTCTTTCTGCTGAGTTAGGCATGGTTCTGGCCAGCTTATATGTCTTTATACAGCTCCATTTATGAAATGTATATAACTGAAGCCCTAAGTATTTTACTGAGCTCATCTGAAGCATGGTGATGTGCTAATATTAGAGAACATGGTGTATAACACAGTTGAAAATCCTGTGTGAGTGTCTGGGGTCATTTTGATAGATGTGCTCCAAGTAAATGCCACAGACACGCAAGTGGTGAATTTTGATTTGGTTTTAGTTTAAAGTATACCAATCCAATGAATTTTGTGCAAATGCATTTGCAGGCACTTGGGCTATTGTCAGCATTTGCATCTGTAAATGTGAAAGTTCAAGGCATAATTCAGTGGTGTTAATTCTTATTTCATTTCATGGGAAAAAGAAACAGAACAAGGAGTTAAGTGCTCTTTATTTTCTTTCTTTATGTTTTTTTTTTTTTGTTCTGTGTCAATAATCCAACCAGTTTAAACATATATTTATTCTATGTCTGAAATAATGCAAACTATTCAGAATGCTATGAGAGCTATGAAAAACACAGGGCTTGGAAAACTGGCAGTTTTTGTGGTTTTGGGGTTTTGAGTAAAGTTTCACAACCAATCAGCCCAGAATAATGTCCGGTAAAGACATAAAGGCATTTCTGCTTGTTAGTCTATTTATTTATTTATTTACTTTGGCATTGTGTGTCAAGACAAGACACATTTGCAGGAAGGTCAGTGAAAATACTCCAGATGTGTCAAAGAGGCTGATCCTGCAAAGTGCTGAGGACCTGCTGCCATTGGAGAGGTGCTCAGCCCCCCTCAGATGTTGTCACGCTCACTCAGAAGCAGGCTGAGCCCAACCTGCTTGCTGCGGCAGAGCGGGCGCTCACAGCCTGCCCAAGGAATGTGCACACAAACTAAAATCAATACTGGATGCATTCGATGCTTTGCTTTGGCAGCCACTGGTTGCTGTGTGTCTCCCTCTCTGCTGGTGGCCCTGATCTCATCTGCCTCACTGGAGATCTACCCTTTGCTTGATACTGTGTGTCTTCCAGCAGCATTCCCACCCCAGTGCCCAGCCTGCCCCAGTGGCGACGCCTGAACTATTAACCGAGCCCTGGCAGATGCTTCAAGGGGGTGGATGCAGTCTGTGGTTCCTCATTCCCCCTTCCCCAGAATGTGCTAACATGTGTTCGTACAATACTTTGCTCTTCGTTTTACGTCCCTGGGACATGAGGATGACTCCAGTTCAGGAGGGGAGGTCTCCCAGGGGAAATATGTTTGCTCAATGGTTTTCTCAGCTCATTCTGGGGATTTCCAGCAGGAGAGGCTCCCCCTGCTCAGCTGTCACTGGGAGGGCTGAAGGATAGCTCCAGAAGGACTTAGGTGTTCCCTGGGGAGAACAGTCAGTCTTGAGGTTCAGGGTTAGTCGTCTCACTGTGCTTCACCTCTTCTTGTCCATGGCCATGCCAGGGTCCCAGCACCGTAGGGAGCTGCATGGCTGTCCTGCCAGCAAAACCCACCAAGAGCTGTGCTTCTTCGGCAGGGCCTTGTGGGCAAGGTCCAAACCAAGGGTGCTTCACTCTCTGGCTCTTGGTGGTGTCCTTGCTTGTGACAACATGTTGCAAATATCTGCTACCAGGAAGCTTCTGGAGAGGAACAGTTTTGAAAAATAAAGGTGGCTTCCACATCCTGTGTGTTCCCCCAGACCCAGCCCCACTGGTTGGGTCCCCATGGGCATCCCAGCAGCCATAAGCCATGGGAACAGCCACATCCCAGTAAAGATCCATTGTTTCCTTGAGCCAGCTGCCAGCCTTGCACCTTGGTCTTGTGGGGCACTCAAGCACCAAGAGGGACATGGGGGTGCAAGGGCATGGCCATGCCGTGGCCATGGCTTGACTTCGCCATGCCAAGATGGCAAACACCAGCAGCCACCCTGGCAATGGAAGGTACCGGAGGAGAAGCTGTGGCAATTTCCTGAGAGCGCTGCCACCTTGTGTTGGTCCATCCTGCATCGTGGTAATGCCATGTCCTGGCATAGACCTACAGATGTGCTGCCTACCAGAGATCAAGAGATTGTATCATGGCCCGAGGTCACTGTTTGGCAGTGCTGACTGTCCTCTTTGGTGGCATTGCTGCCTGCCTGTGCAGCACTGTGCACCCCACTTCCACCCATGAGCCAAGGGCAATGGAACAAAGCAACCACTTCCCTTTGGATCTTGAATGTCCAAACAACAAAATGAGCCTAGAGTACCATCAGCAGCCCTATCTAATTGCTGATTGCTCTGTGCAATATGGGAAGAGAAGCCAGAGTATATTTTTGTTGGTTTGTATTTCTTTTTTAACCTGAAAGGTCAGTTCTAGTTCTCCCCATCCATTCCTAAGTGCTCAAACAGATTGTTCAGAGCTGCATGCTTCCATCGTGCACATTCTGCACTACATTAGCTTAATGGCACTGTCACTATGAATTGCAAACTTTCTCAGCTCCCCTCTGTGCTGGTGAAACATGGCAACATAAGGAACATCTGTTCTCTTACCCTTTGCTGGAAATGGGAAACATCATATTGCATTTTTGTTATTAGCCTTATTTGGATGCCAGTGGTTTTGTTTCTAAACACATCAAGGCAGCTGAATAACCTTAATTGAGTACTACAGAAAAAGCATGGTTTCATACAAATGCAGCTGCCAGCATAATTATTAGGACAATACTGAACTTCTATTCCTGAGATCTGTTCCAGTTCCTTGGTTTTTATATTGCTCCCTTGCTGCTGAATTTCATTATAAACATCTCCACACAAACCGATCTATAGTTAGGCAGTAAACAAGTTAAGTCTTTAATTTTTGACATTAAAAAGCAAACAAACAAAATGATTACAATGTGCATTTGAGCCTTTATTTGTACACAAGATTAATTACCTAATCTTCACTAGGAATACCTACTACCAGTAATAATAATGATAAGGGAAATAACAAGGGAAGAGAATACAGCCACTTACCATGTGCTGACCAATACCTCGCCCCGACCCAGCAGTGATCTAGCCCTTCCAGGTAACTGCCCCCAGTTTATATACTGAGCATGACGTGCTGTGGTATGGAATACCTCTTTGGCTAGTTTGGGTCAGGTGTTCTGTCTCTGCTTCCTCCTGGCTTCCCCTCCTCCCTGGCAGAGCATGAGGCTCAGAAGGTCCTTGGCCAGCCTAAACATTCTGACCAGTAACTACAAACATCGGTGTTACCAGTACCATCCCCAGGCCGAAAGTCAAAAATGTAGTGCTGCACCAGCTACTAAGAAGAAAAATGACTGCTGCTGCTGAACCCAGGGCACAAGTTTTAAGATGCTCTTTCCTTCTGCTAGTGAGTGTGATGAACTTCATGAACTGAGCCAGGAGGGATGGGTTTAACTTGTGACTTTTAGAAGTATCAGTGGAAAGGGGCCCTGTAGAACATGTTTCCTATTAAATTGCATACATCCCTGAAGGGGATATACTCCATAGCTTTCTAGTTTTGGGGCCTGAATCTGTACTTTTGGGAAGTGTCTAGGAAAGCCAGATTTGTTGTGGACTCCTAGTTATCCTGGTTAGGCCTGTTGTCTATGGGTTTTGGTGGTGGTCTTTCTTTACATCTTTAAACTTGTTCTTATTAAATGAAGTACAAGTATGTTAGAACAGCATATCTGGGCTCATAAGCAGTGCAAAAATGGGAGATCATTTGTGTTGACTTCTGCTTAGATTTTCATGCTCTAAAAGCCCAGCTCAATCACATTTGTGTCTCTGCAGTGGGACTATGGAAAGAAAAGAGGTGCCACCAAGTCCTCACTCGGAGGAGAGCAGCGTATTGGACCTACCCTCTGTTTGTGACCTAGCAGAGCGCTTTCTGCCTCCATACAGTTCTGAAAACAGCGAGGAGCTTTTTCACTCTGTGGATACTTTTCCCTCTCTGCCCACAGGTAACAGCTTCTTCCTCTCTACATGCTCTTTCTTAGCCCGTGCATTATCTGTTTAGGCAGTGCATCATTTGAGTAACTGCAGTCTGATACTGATGGATCTGCCTGTCTTAAAACACAATTTGCCAGAACTACTCTGTTCCAGCATGACAGATTCAGTGTGAACTGTGGGCTGATGAGACACAGGAGAGGGGTTTAGAGGATACTGTCAGCTGCTAATGGTTTGACAACATTGTTTCTTCATATTTAATATGTTCTCAGAGGAAGAGGGTTATTTGAACTAACTGACTGAGCAATGCTCCAGACATCAGTAGAAAATACTGTCTCAAATTACCATAGTCACTGTTTTTAAACTTTTCCTTATGTTCTTCATGTGCCATCTTGTATCCAGGAATGAGTTCAGGATGTTGCCTCTGTAGCCCATTACTTTAATATTAACAGTGTAAATTAATGTTAACAGTGAATGCTTGCTTGTGCTAATGAAATGAGTGTGAAGAGAAGAACCACTTCAGCTCTTAGGAGACAGAAGTTTCCTCACTTGAAGGGGGACTTATTCCTGCAGAAATAGCATGTTAGGTCAGCCACTACTTCAGATTCTTAGGAGTAAAGGTGCATCTGAGAAGATCAAGAGATAGCAGGCATGTTCTAATGACACCACTCAGCCTAGTCAGTGTGAAAATACTGGCAAGAAGTATGAAATCAAAATGCACTGGCCTAGTGACACTTCTTACCTTATATTCAAGCTGGTTGGGATGAAGGTTATAGTGATTATATTTAATATTGTAAAGGGAGAAAAATCTGATCAGCAGATAACATGTGGAGGTGGTTTGTCAAGTCACCCAAGCAGGTGAAACATTATGGATGACATTTCTGGGTTTTTTTTGAGTCTTAAGTAGTGTAAAAATAGAGGTTGGCTCCACTCCTTCCTCTGGCACTGGAGTGGTTTACTTTGGCCTAGTTCCGAGAAGTTAATTTGGAATTCAATGAGTGAGGTTTTTCAGTGGCAATTCCATTACCTTGCATGCTAAACAGGTAAGCAGTGGCATCTACCAACTGATCTGGCCCTGCTGATTCTGACCAGTTGCCTGTGCTTCACCTCTGGTTGTGGAGCATCCAGAACTGCAATGAAATCTGCAAACAGTAGCTACTAGTGCTTACTTAGCTTTCCCGATGCAGCCCAGGAAGTCACATGTGTTATGTTACTAATTATGCAAATCTTGTACTGTAACCTCTATTTTAAACCATGATACATATCACATTCCATGATCTAAATTGCATTAGTGGAATTATGTATCTGGTTTGAGGTTTTGCTTTATTTGTTGTGCATAAGTGGTGACCACCATGGTGCGGAATGTCTGGAGCAAGCCTTTTCTGCTGTTGTGTCAGAGAAGGATGTGGAGATTCCTCTAACAGTGAGACAGGCTGGAAGGCATTTGTTTACTCAGATTTCACAAGCCTTGTGTTGCAGGTATGAAGGAATTATGGGAGCTGTGCAGCAGCTCCTGCAGTGTGTGTAGAGTGGCGTAGTTGCTCAGACACCATTTAGCATGGTTCACAGCAAATGGACTCAATTGCTCTCATGAATGCGATGTTGCAGGGGAGCTGCATGGCCCCTCAGCAGTCCTGAGGCTGGTCTGAGGGCATAGCAGCAGTGACGTGCAAAATGAAGGTAGGCGGCTCTAAACCCAATTGACAGCATTGGGCAAGTTCATGTTGCATATGTGGAATATTCATGCTGGCAGGTACTGCCTCCTTGCTGACTCCAGCAGCCCCTGATATCAGTGAGGATTTCAGGTGCTGAGAAGGGCAGATAAGGCCTATGGATCCTCTCCTTCATCACTTATTTTAGAAACCCCTTGCAACTAAAACCACTTGGCAATAACTGTGGGATGCACTCTGTAAAATGGTTCCTTACTCTGTGCTCCTGGGAGTAAAATAACCAAGTATCACATTGGACCTGATTGATGCTCCGGACATCTGAGTTCCTTTCTCCTTTAACAGTGTTAAACTGATATATGTACTCACTTAAACTCTTTTTTGATGCAGCTTCAGCTTTCTAAGCCATTGCATTTGGTCAGTGTGACAGAAGAGGCAGGAGGATGATTTTAAAAACAAATGTGCCAGATGTTCTTGTACAAGCAAGTTCTGTCAGATGTGTCTTGGGAAAGGCAGCTCCTTTGTTTACTTGTTTTCTCATAGGACATTGTAAACTGCTGCTGTGACACAAGACAGATTAGGAGAGTGGGAGTGGTTGTATCTTGCACCTCACAGTATGACCAGAAGATTACATCCTGGGGCTTTGCAGGATGGATGATGAGTCTTCTCATCAAACTTGAAAGTGAGAATCTTCCTTAGTGTGTCACAAGCATTTTCAAAAGGCCTTTAAGTCTCTGGGAACGTGACAACTTCCTTATGAGAGAAGTAGACTGTCAGGACAGGCTGTGTTTTCTGACATCTGCCACAAGAACTGGACTGACACTGAGTAAAATATCATTCCCTGTGAGCCTCAGGAGTCAGAAATGAACATGGGAGGTATTCCTAGTGCCTGAGTCACTAGTAATAGGTCTTATTAGTCTAGAGAGGCTCCATCACTTGTAATAGCAGAAGACAGTACCCATTGGCCATGAAAACAGGACCTTCTGAAAGCAGTCATCCCTAGGCAAGAAAACAGTAGTCCTGTGGAACTACTACTGGTAGTAGTATGGGTGTTATGTAAGCTATGTATGAGTGGTTTTACGATCTGTGCAGGAGTGAGGGTACTGCTCTTGCAACAAACATGCGTACTTCTAGCTTATTGTCACAGTGAATACGAGCGTTTAAATGGTGATAGACTGAGAATATTGCACTGGATCAGTGAATCTTTCGGCATGCTTCCTTTTTTTTTTTTTGTTGTTTATTTGACCCCAAACCAGAAAATAATGATAAAAAAATCATTTATAGTGTTTATAATTTGTGTTGGTTGCGCAATGCTGCAGCAACACCTCACTGCCGCCTCTGGATTAAGAAAAGTTGCCAGCAGAACTTGGCAGCGCTCAGGTATTTGTGGGGGGAAGGCTGAAGTTATTTGGGTTGATATTTGAGAGGTTGTTTCCAATTAAATAAATCATTGGGATTGTTCCTTTTGCTTTTAGGGTACTGAGCCAGAGCACACCAGGGACAGTGGAAACATGATACTTGCCTGGGAAAATTGCAGCCTAAAAAGGGTTAGAGAACAGACTACAGATGTGCTCTACAGATTGCTGTAGGCAAGGTCCTGGGCTCTGCCCATGCTCCATGGTCTGACAGAGCTGGGTTTTGCCAGCACAGCCTAGAGTGATTCTACCAAGTTTCGAGGCAGTGTTTGAGAGCTCAGCTATGGTACCATGCTTGGGAGACTGCCTGTCTGAAGCATGGTCAGAGCTCAGCCTCATCTGCCTCTGGCCTTTGCCTAGGGCTAGCAATCATGTGGCATGGGTCTTCTTGTTTTTTGTGTAGCTTCTTCCATAATTGCTTTTTCTTTGTAATGAAAAGTAGTTAAAAAGCTGTGTGCTTAGGAGGATGGATGTTGCTGGTGCCTAGTAGAAGAGGAAGGTACATGGGAAATAGAGTGTCACAGGAATAGAGGAAATAAAGGAAGGATGGCAGTAGGAAAGGAAAAATGGTGCTGGAGAGATGTGGTGAAGGAAGGCAGAGTTCACTATGTGGTTGGATAGGCATGTGTGTAGCTAAAAGCTGTCTAGCTTTAAAAAACAATAAATACTAAAAGCCAGTTTGTGAGCATTGGGGATGTTCAACCTTCAGTTGCTTCTCCAAAAGCACTACTTACGTTCCTGCAGTTTGCTTCAGATTCAAGCCTGGGCATACCTTTGGTTATTTTTCATTGACTGCCCTGACCTCTCTAATGCAGTGAGAGTCCCAGGCTGCCCCTTTTTATTCCAGCCCCATCCTTGGTGCTGGTACTCAGGTGCCCACAAGAAGAGTCAGCTCAGGCAATTGGCCCAGCTTGCTGGGCAGCCACATGAATGTGGCTGAGATGGGGACAGCTGCTCTTTGTGGCAGCAACACGGGTATATGCCAAGAAAAGTTCCAAGAGGACATCTGATCACAAATGACCCCAGTTTAAAAGTAAAAGCCGTCATGATTTTTTGATTGTTCCAGTCACTTTCTGAGTTTTCAGTCTACCAAGCGTATATGTTACACAAAGCAGAGATTGCCAGCATGTTCACACAGCTGTGGGCTCTGTAGGCAGCTGGGACTCCTGAAAAAAACAAATGCTACACGTACCCCATGAACCTACATGCCTTGTTTTGCAGTGAGTTGCTATGTCTTTTATTAGCAGCTGAGGAGTCATGTTAATGGTAGTGCATGTGTTCTGGCTTGTCCTCAAATGCTCTCTTCTGTTACCTTGTCCACTTGCCTGTTAGGAGTTGCTTAATCTCTTTTGCAGAAGTGGATTGTGTTTACTGAAGAAGTCTGGCACGGTTTGTGCTTTTTCTCCATGGGAGCTGTGCAGAAGTGCTGACGTAGAAGCCGAAAATGAAAGGAGCAGGCTGTACTTGTCATGTCAGCAGCAGCCTTTCAGAGCTGGCCCGTGATGAGTGCTTGGGGATTCAGTTCAGCTCAGAACTCACTGTATTCATTCATTACTTGGTATAGAAATTATAGGTTGTCTGTCTGGGCTACCACTGCTACCAAAAGTTTCAGAATTTCCAATATTGTTTTTTGTCTGGCCATGCTGAAGACAACCTGAAAGCTGAAGATCTTTACCTGGTCTCTTTTCAGAGGTGTGTGTAACTTTGTAAATCCAAAACATTTAATTTTTAAATTAAATTTTTAAATAACTTTCAGACTGAGCCATAAGGATTTGTACTTGCACTCCAGGCTGGTGTGGTCAGGTACAGAAACTGCTGACAGTCCCCCTTCACCAAAAAGATACAGATCACCTTGAGAACATTTTACCTTTTGGCTCGATGTGGAGGTGAAGGGGAGGGTGCTGTACAAAGTCATTTTGTGCTGTTATGAAGTGTCTCCTTTGACTGCAGGTGGTTAATATGCTCTCCCATTTGCAAACTCACTTCAAATAGAGTGATCCCGAGCACCAGCAGAATTAATTACTTTTTTAAGATGACCTGTGCATAACTGCCATGGCCTTGTTGAAGATCATAAGCCCTATTTTGGGAATTAGTGGATTCTATGATTACAGGTTTTGCTTTGTTTCATGCTGCCCTCTAGTGAACAATGTGACCCGTTTCTGATGACAGCGGCCTTGCGTGTGTGGAATTTAGAGAGCTGGTGATTTTGGGTTGTTTTTTTTCAGCTGGTGGTGGGGATGTATGTCACAGTATCAAGATCAGTCCTGTGTCAGTTTGCTGCTGTTGAGAAACGATGCTAAATAATCACCAGGACTAATGTGGCAATATTTCTAATGAGTGTTGGCTGCTCATTGCTTACTGCATAGATCATGGCATAAGGTGGCTAAGGTTGTCTGTTGGTGAAGTATTTGTTTTTGTCTGGAAATAGCTTTCCTACTTCTGTCTGTTACAGTTACAGCCATGTGGGGATCTGATTTTGTTATGGGAATGAGAGCCTTTAAAGCTTGGTTATATTATGCCTTTTTTGGGTGCAACTGTAATTTGGTTTTTTTTTAGCCTTTCCTAAAGTTCTGGTTTTAGCAACTCTTTTATCCCTGCTACTCTTGCAAACATCCAGTTATTTGTCAAGGAGGGTGATTTGTTTAGCTTATCAAAAGCAAAAAAGCACCTATTTTCAAGTGAATGTGTTGGGGGGGTTTATTAGCTATTTTTAACCAATTACACTCTCATAATCAGTCTGGAGAAGAGAAGGCTTCCAGGAGACCTTATAGCTGCTTCCCAGTGCCTAATGAGGGCCCATAAGAAATCTGGAGAGGGACTTTTTACAAGGGTGTGTAGTGACAGGGCAAGGGGAAATGGCTTTAAACTGACAAAGGGGAGATTTAGATAGATACGAAGAAGAATCTCTTCCCTGTGAGGGTGGTGAAGCTCTGCCGCAGGTTGTCCAGAGAAGCTGTGGCTGCACCATCCCTGGCAGTGTTGGAGCGACCTGGTCTGGTGGAAGGTATCCCTGCCTGTGGCAGAGGGTTGGAAGCAGATGAACTTTAAGGTCCCTTCCAACCCAAACAATTCTGTAATTCAGTGATTCTGTGAAAATACGGAGTGTTTCTTAATGCTCTGGTCTTTCCAAGAGGAAAAAAGAAAGTGAGATTTTTCAAACCCTAATAATTTTGTATAGAAGTTGCGATCCAGTGGCGCTGGTGCTCAGTGGACTTGAATTTATTCAGCTCCACTGAAGTCCTTGTCAGGCCCCTTGTTTGGATAACTCCATGGCTTTGTCGAGTTTGGCAGCATTAGTTTTCCAAGCATCTCTATGTGGCCCAGTTGTGTTGAATATTGAATGAAGCTACAAAGTGGAATTCATTCTACCTTACATAAAAGGAACGCAGGGAAACCTCATGACACAAAAAATCAAGCGCTCGGCACCACTGCAGCACTGAAGGCCTGGCATCTTTTGTAAATTAATTTTTCAGAAATGTGTTACATAAAGTATGCAATAAAAAATAAATCCTGGAAGAGAAAAAGACAGCGCTTTATTCTTCACAGCCCAAGGAAGAAAACTAATCCTATTTTAAGGAGAATTAGAGCACTCTACTCACATAAGTAAGGGGGAAAACTGAGACATGTGACTTGCCTTTTAGACTTTAATGCTTCAGAGTAGCTCTGTTTTCTTTGGAAGTGAACAGTTTGTACTAAACCATTAATAATTAGAAATCAAGTCCAGCTGAAATACCTGAGTAACAAAGACAAGGAGTTGCACTTACACTGGAGTTGTCTGATAGGATTCTGATGTTCTTGTGCGTAAAGGAGAGCTTGGGAGTTTGCCTCTTAGAGGTGCTGTGGATCAGCTGTGCAGCCCAGCTCTGTGCTGTAGCCTGATGTTTTGTATTCGCTTGTTTGGAGTTGTATTTTCTGTTCAGAGTGAGTTTTCTCTTACTACCCAACTCCTTTTTTTTTTTTTTTTCCAACAGAAAGGGGAGATCTGTTCTCATGAAGCATATTTTTTTCTGTATCCACCAATCTAATTATCAAGCCTTGCAGCATGGAAAGGAGCATAGTACATGTTCTTCAT
>JAVHNF010086693.1:0-10615 GCA_034783455.1 Micropsitta finschii
ATAGGCCACGTTTAAGAGATGGGAGTTAAACAAAAATCACACAGAATCAGCTGATGACTTCTCCTTGAGTTACACGTTCAGTTAGAACACGTTAAAACAGAATTATCACCCACTCTGTAGGGCTCTGACGCCTGTGTAAATGAAGCCAGGAGTAACTAGTTATAGGAAGAAGGATTGAGGAGATTAATATTAGCTAGACTCACTTCCCTAGATGACTCATATTGTTTCTAATAGAATAGAGATGCAAGAAAGCAATTAAAGGCACTAACTTAAAACAATCTCTAAGTGCTGAAGGTCTGCCAGCATCTCCCTCTAAATTCTGCACTGCAACTGGGCCCCTTCCTCCAGGGACCTTCTAACAACCTCTCAGACATCAGGGTAATTACTGCAAAGTGGGACCCAGACTGTGGTTACTGGTGCGATCAAGAAAACCCCTGGAGGTTTCAACATCAGACACGTTCTCACCAGAAGTGAAGCAGACTTTCAGCTGTGGGCTGGCATTTCTGTAATGACTAAACTCAAAATCCCATTCCTTGTGGCTACTGATGCTCCGGTGGGTTGGGGTTGATGCTGTCTGCTCAGGGGTGCTTCCAGACAGGCTTTGGTATCCAGCATGGATCCACCACAGCCATAATCTTCTTCAGAAGACTCCTGGCAAGGAGCACTCTCATGGAGTTAGAAAGGGGACAAGGGAGACAATGGATGGAGAGAGACAGTATCTAAAGAGCTCTGGGTGACATAGTCTAGTGTGTGCTGTCCCTGCTCATGGCAGGGGTTGGAACTGGATGATCTTAAGGTCCTTTCCAACCCTAACCAGTC
Source organism: Micropsitta finschii (assembly GCA_034783455.1). Classification (NCBI taxonomy): domain Eukaryota; kingdom Metazoa; phylum Chordata; class Aves; order Psittaciformes; family Psittacidae; genus Micropsitta; species Micropsitta finschii. Next base: position 820 of record JAVHNF010086693.1, read on the forward strand.
TATGATTCTATCATCATAAGGGTAGCACATGGCCAGTGAAGTGTCCCTGCTCTGGCAGGAAAGTGTCCCCTGCAACAGTCTCTAAGCAAAACTTGCACCCCTGATGTTTCAACTCCTCCAATCAACCGGGTGTTCTATCTCTTTGGGGAGCTTAAAGGCTGTGGTGGATTTGTGAGTTTCTGGCGCACAGGGAACTTCCCCTGCTGGGATATAAATCCACACTTGGTTCTCACATGTAATCTCCAATTTAAGCAAACTGGGAGTAAGGAAAGAAATGAAATAGTAATTGCAATCCAAATTGTTCCATCTTCTATCCACCCCCTGCCAGCTTCCCTCCCTGCTCCCTAATCCATAAGGTCTGAGTGATGAACAGTGAATAATTAATTCTGGGTGAGCTGGAGAGGTTCCATGCAGAGCCTCTGCAGATGGAGCCAGCTCACGAAAGGCATGGCCAGTGTTTGTTGCTTCCCTGTTGGTTCTGCTGGGCACCAGCATCCAACAAAGCACTCCCATGGGTGCTAATGGTACCGCGCTGGCCAAGCCCTCTCTGCTCACCAGCAGAGACACTGCACAGACACATCTTTCCATGTTTACTTAGGAAGAAGTTACAGTGAAAATGATGCAATACAGAGTAATAGTGAGCAGTGCCATGTCAGTGACTAAAATATGAAGGTAATGCATTAAAGCAACCAATTCAGAATGTACCAAAAGAAATGAAAGATGCTGCAGTGTTGTTTTTTAAAGCATGCAAACCTGATCTTCTGAAAGCACATGGGTTAAAATGGAAGAGATTCAAGTCCCACCAAAATCAAGCAACTGGCAACTGGAATTCAAATTAGCTTCTTACTGGTTTTTAGCAACAGTCAGGACTAAAATCGTTCCTATGTCCTAAGGCAGTAAGAAACTCCTTGTATTCTGATTGAAAATGCCAAAAATCTCTCTCACACACACAAGTCAATTCTCTTTTGACAGAAAAAAAAATTATATAGAAATTCTTCTCTGTTTGTATATATATCCATTTAAAGTGGTTTTTCTGTATAGGAACAAACACATCCATAATGGAACAAACCTCTCAACACAGCAAGAACAGCAAAATATTAATTATTCAAGGTACATACAACTGAGTTATGTAAATCATTTGGGAAGTACTTTGCAGAGGGACTCCTATGGGGAAGAAGCTTGGAATGGTTCGAGCAAGGGACATGTGTAATCTCTCATGTCCCAACCATGGCTGTTGCGCAGGGCCAACACAACCCCAGAGACATCTGTACCTGTGAGCAAAGGGCAATGGCTGATAGAATACCTGTGGCTTGAATAATTACTAATACACTGATATCATTTTGTGAATGAATGCCACCCTCCTGCACACCATCAATCATGTGCAATGCATGCCACATCCCTTTCTCGTAGAATTACTTATATAACACACATGGATTAAAGCTAAATTCACATTTCTGGCTTCAGTTCAAATCAGTTAAGTGTTTTAAAACAAACTGTGCTTTAATTCAATCGAAAATGCAGTGCTTTCATTCGATTCAAATCAGTTCTTGCTTCTTTTTGTCACACCTGACCTGAATTTTGCCAGAGAACATGAGCTATTCTGTAGTTGTACTGAAAGTTAAAATTGTGAACACTGCCAACCAGATAAACAAGATCGTAATATCAGTATCCTAAGAAGACATCCATATGTGAATGAACTAAATGATATCTCCCTAATAATCATGTAAGACAGGGCTCCACATCAGAAGGCATTATTAAAGACTGTGGTAAGGAGGAAGGACAGAGGAGCGTATTCTTTCTCTGGTCTGTTTTTTCCCTTCCCTCCCAGCTGATGGATGAACTTGACAGAGTTATTTTATATTCACAAGTCTCGAACATCATTACACCCAGTGCTCTGTACAAGGAGCTGCCAGCAGTGAGCTCAGCGCGCAGGCTGCCTCCAGCTACAATCAGCGCATTTCGGTGCACGACCACTGCAATATGAAATTGGATAACAAGATACCCACGTCAAACAGCTGCGTCTTCCAGTTCCCGAACAAAGGATGGCAAACCCTGCCCAACATCAGTTGTTATGTGCTCACTTACAACTCTTTGCCCTTCACATGGATTTTCCTGTCACGGTTTTGCAGAGTTTCAATGGAACGCAGTAAAACTTGGTTTTAAACATTTCCTCCTTCCAAGAGAGAGACGTTTATTGCTAATACTGATTGCCAATAGAAATGACAGAGTAGAGGACAGAGAAATTGGATCCATTAAGCAATGTACTTCTCCTAGGAGAAGAGAAATTCCACTCTGGAAGATGGAATACGAGGCAGATGCCAAGTGGATATCTCTCCCCCATGGCTACGCACGGAGAGTACAGTTTGACATTGTACCTCATTAAATGCAACTGCACATGCTATTGAAAGGAAAAGTCCTTTCCTGCCATCTCCCCTTTCCTCTGCACTTAAATGAGTTGGTTCAGTGGCCTGGCCAAACAGAAAATCATCCCCTAAATAACAATCTCCCATGGAATCAACCTGCTGACCTTCCCGCTATTGCGTGATGACTGGATCTGCTGCACAGGGAACACATGGCCAGGAGACAGGGGCCTGTGGAAACAAAGACTGCTCCTCTCAGATCAAAGTCATGTCTTCATTATGAGCAGTTTTCACTGTGTGCCAGAGTATTTCAGCCTGGGATAGAAGTATCTTAGTTCTTATTGTCAACAAATAATAATTAAACTAGCAAACAGAAGGGTCAAGAACTCACAGAAAGCATCTCCTGGTCTAAAAGCTGCAGTGATGGCATTTTCCTTCTCTTTTTTTTCCCCCTCAAGTTTATTGACATAAAGAGTAATGCTAATGTAATTGCACTGAAATTCATGCACATGAAAATCTCACCGCGGCGAAGCCAGACTAAATGGTCTGTTTGGAAACAAAATGTTAATGGAGTAGCAGTATCTGTCTTCGAGCTGAGGAATAGCAAGACACCATCAGCCACAATGCAACTGAACTGTCACCCTGACTCCAAGTATTTGCTGGAAGGATAGGAACAGAACTATCTGCTTGTAACCCTGAGGTGCACACTGATGCGCCACAACATCGTGTCTGCCAGGCAATGGCCAAATGAGTCAATAACGTGTATTCAGCCTGGGAGAAGAGGAAAATGAAAGACAGCATCCTTCCATCCATTAATCAACCTGCTCTCCCTTTGCCAACACAAAGCCTTCCGATTGACAGCAGTTACCAAACATTCTTCAAACACTAACCATCTGCAGCTGGAATACAACGCTTTGATTACAAACGTCCAAAAGATAGAGCATAAAATTCACTTCTCTTTATTTAGTAGGTTTGGAGCACTGTGGCTTCACGCTACACTAATTCAGTGCCCTCAGTATGAAAACTCCCCATTATGATGTCTCGTCAAATTAGAGGCAACGATACAACGATGTCATCTCTCCCCTCACACAACACTATATTCTGTAATTAAGCAGGACAGTGAAACAATGGCCTTGCTTAGAGAGAAAAGGTCAGGAATGCAAAACATATTTTTGCAAGCTAATTGTAAGATGCATGAAGCCAATTATCCCAATAGTGCCGCATATGCTGAAGCAGGAAGGATTCTATCAGTTTGCTCCATGACTCCAAGTGGAGTCAAAGCGGTAGCTGCACCCCATGGGGCACAGCGCCCTTTGTTTGGACTGCTGGGGACCTGGAAAAGGAGGAACATGAGGAAGGCTGTTAAAATAATTCCAGCCTCTTAGCTCTTCCCTTGACATTTTCCTATGGCTTGAGAAATGTCTAGGAATTAATATAGTTGGTTACTGAAAGAGGGGGGCTGGAACTAGATGATCTTAAGGTCCTTTCCAACCCTAACTATTCTATGATTCTATGACCTCTCTATTTAGTTAGGAAGTTAGTTTGGATATGTAGGATATGGGGAAGTGCTTATGTATTTCTTTGAGAATGTTGAATACCTCAGCCCCAGATATGAATCACGGATTCACATCTGTGTGCAAAAGCCAACTGAACAGGAAGAACAGTTGAAACCTTGCTGTTGCCTTGGGAGAAGCTGAAAGGTATCAGCTTGTTCTCAGTCCCTCTCAGGGTTGGAGCAGCTGAACAAGGCTTTAGAACAACTATTTCTGTACCCATGGGATGGTGCCATGGATCTGCAACCTCCCAGATTTACCAGGAGTTCTACCCTTCCTCAAGAGCATGTAATGCAAGGAGCACTGACCAGGGAAGGGCTTCAGCTTTGCCAAGGCTCTGCTGTATGAATATTGGTCTTTCTTCCATACCAAGGATTATATTTGTTGTTTCAGTGCCTCCCCAATTCCCCTTCCAAAACCCCCTCTTTTCATTAAGAGTATTATCCTTTTAAAAATATATGAATACCAGCTTCTAAACTTCCTAATACCGTAAGAAGGTGAGGAACAGAACAGTTTCTGGGGAGAACCGGTAATTTCCTCCTGCATCTCTCCTTCAAAGCAGTTCTCTGCTTTTACTCCAGCCTCCTTACATAGCCATTAATTAGAGATCAGTAATTAACTTTCTGGTTCAAGAAATATTTTGCAAAGGAACCCCATTAACAGACTGATTTGCATATTCCAGGACAAAGTAGCCTTGATAGAAACGCAGGTGCTCTGCAAGGCCAGGCTCAATCATGAGCCTGTGCTTGAATCCTTCAGCTACTGATGCTCGTGCCCTGGCCAGGGTTGGGAGCAGACACTGCCCATGGTACCAGACCTGCAGAGACCATGACCTCCAGGTATTCCTGATCCTGCAAGATGTTTCATTCTGCATTTGTTATCGACACTGACAGTGCCCAATGGATTCCTAATACAAACTGAGCAGTATTTGCTCACAGTATTTTGATTATCATTAAAACCAGAGGCCACTGCGCCGTGCTGAATACGCTGTGAGTGTCACCCTTCACCATGCACACCTACTACTGCAAGTCTTCCTACTTCGAAAGCTTCACTATGAATGCCATTGGAGTCAGGAGGAAGAGAATGCAAGCTCTCCAGCACCATATCCACATCAAACTTAACCACTTTCATCATGCCTAAAAATACTTGGTGTATCAAGTTTGCTGGGAATAAACAAATGATAATGAGACCTGGAAAGAACTCACACACTAAGTTGACTGTAAGAGAGCAGACATTCATGAGTTATTGATGCTCTCCTATTGCATCAAAATCAGCTTTATGCACATGGAAAACCCACAAGGCAGCCTGCAGGAGCACCAGATGAGGAGTTAAATGCGCTGCAGGACATGACTTGTTCACTTCTTCTTCCCTCTGTGGATTCTTAGCAGAGATTTTTGATGGGATAAAGAAACAAAGTGCTTTGAAGAGGAAGTTGAAGGAGCGCAGGTCGCTGCTGTTACTATGGCACGGCTTGTACCCCTTCCAAGGCTGAGGCTCATTTAACAATCAACCATATGCTCAGACTTTTGTAGTGCCAAGAAAAGCTGAAATAGAATGTTATCTTCTGGAAACAGGAAAAAAACCTTGCAAAATTATCACAAATGTTAGTAACAGAGTCTCTCAGCACTGAATGAATTTGAGGAATAGCATCCCTAGGAATTATCTACACTGGGATCCTATCAGAACACGGAGTTCTACAGAGCACCCATCTTCCACCAGATCAAGGCAGTCTGAAGGTCTTTGTCCCATGAAGCGATGCTGTGTCCCTGCCCACTCACTGCTAGTGTAGCCTTTGCCTGTTGCAGGGGAGATGGGACCAACTTCATGTATTTAGATTTAAAAACCATTCCAAACCCCATACAAGACGCACATAAACCCACTCTTTAAATTCCTGACAAACCATCAGAAATTAGGTTTAAAAAGATTATTGTAGCAAAGTGGCAGCAGGGCCTCAAAAGGTCACTCCAACAAGAGAACAACCAGAAACGCACTGACCACCATCATTAACAACCGCAGCAGAACAACCTTCTCTCAGTTCTCCCTGTGCCCAAAGCCCAACCCAGAAACCTTCTCCATCACGAATTTTGTGGGAGAAATGTGGGTCCAATTAAGGAAAATCCATCTGCCAAATGCTTGATTTGTGGCTGTTTCCAGAGAGGCTGCTACAAAGAGAAACATTCAGGCTCCATGATAAAGACTTGGTTAGCTGCGGTAATAAATCAGGCCGCAGCAGACATTGTTAGCAGAAGGACACTTTTACTGAACCCTTTTTAGGTTTAATGAGCAATCCAAGCAGGCAACAAACGGGAAGGAGCACTTGGTCTGCAATCCTCCTGGAAATCTCGCACTTACATAAACTGCTTGTACCCGAGTAATGCACCCCTCATACAGAATTCTTGCTATACTTGGTCTGCTCTTACTTCTCATACTCAGAATCAGTAATTTTATCACTGTTACAGTAACAGGACTCCAAGGATGCAAGAGACTGTCAAAATCTGGCCAACTACATATGAACCCCACACTCATTTAATGAAGTTAGTGCAAACCCCTTGGTCCCCAAAAGGTCTCTTCTCGGTCACTGTAAAATCCAATGCCATGAGAAACAACCATGTTTCTTCTGCAAACATAAGCTCTGCTTGACTGTAATCAGTGTATTTTTCTAACACACCACTTTGGGCAATTCCCCAGATGCTCTCTATAGAGAGAAAATGGTTGTCCAAGGTTTTCTGAACCTGGAAATCTCTCAGTTTTCACAGTTGCTCTGAACATGCACACACAGAGCCCCTGACAACCACAAACACCTGCCTGGCCATGGCCAGGGGAGCACTGGTGGATGGCACATCAACCTGAGATGGAACCCCCATTTCCGAGCTGTCAGCTCCTCCACAGCACACAATAACCCCACTTTAGAAGAGCAGCTCTGTGAGACCCCACTGGAAACCTGGCTGCTCACTTTGCGCCATGGCAAGGTATGAAACCAGCCCTTATGGGCGCAAAATCAACAAGGTGATTCCCAACAGCGAAACATTCCATGACTTTTCCCATGTTTCACATTAATTCCCTCTTTTCCTTCATCATAAAACCCACAGTGTACAAATTTCTCACTATTGTAGGAGATAATAACTTTCCATTTTAAATTTCCATGATGTATTTAAGTGCATGCAACACCCAAACACAGGATAAAAAGCACAGATTTGTTTCTTTATATCCTATTCTCTGCTCTACCCATTCCCCCAGTCAGCTGCCTGTACCTGTACATGCACATTATCCATACGCATCTGCTGTACATAGCAGGATAACAAGGACATGCAAGAGAAGGAAAAATAAAGAAACCAAGAAGCATGACACAGTACCACTTTAGATGCACAAAAGCCAAGTCACAGAATCATTTATGATCTGCTGCAGGTCAATATTTCAACCTGGAGTGTTCTGACTGCATTTATTGCACTATTTATTACTGCTATGGCATCTCCTGCAGAAATCCTACACAGCTCCAGACCAGAGCACTGTTACAATGGGAATATCCATGAGCAAAGGAGCGGTCTGTGAACAGTCAGCTTGGATACAAGATGGAGTCAAGAATCAAATATTTAAGAGGCAAATATTCCAATACCAGCTGCTTCCTTGAAACAGTTCTTGGATTTCAGGAAAGACAAGGGAGCACAGCAGAAAATGCAGGAGAGGGATCGAAAGGACTCCAGCCCTTTCACATAAAGAAGTGAGTGCATTATGCATTTTAGCAGATGTGGATGGGAATGTTCAGGAAGATAAAATTATCTCCTGTAACCCAAACCCTCTGTGCATGGCTGAGAAGCCCAGCTGCTGCTTTTCCTTCACCTTTCCGAGAGCAACAGGACCTAAGGCCAAGGTCTTCTGCAGAAGGACACTCGCTTACATTACAGATCTGGCACTACTATGAAAGCCAAGGGTCTAAATCTTGCTGTCAAAAGCCATCACGTGTCAGATGGCTTCCTCCACATCAGGGCATGTCAAGGTATCACAGATACAGCATTTCTGACTGACACCTGCCTGATGCAAGCCTTTCATTTTCAGTTTCTAAATACTGATATAAGCAAATCTTTGGGGTTTATTCAAGGCTGCCAAATGCTACCCCTCCTCTAACCCACCCTTTTCAGCTCGACACTGGAAATGCTCTACAGCCATTCACTGAATCCCTTTAAGGAAAAGTTGCAGTATATGTGGCTTTCCCTGAAGGACCCTGCCCAGCAAGCTCCAGGCTCTTGTGCTGGGAGGACAGGGAAATAACAAGGCTTAATTTGGGAAAATGATTCTGGCTGCAGGGCTGGCCAAAACAGTTCATTCCCATGCTCGGGGCTGCCAATGCACAGGAAGAAACAAAACCCATGTAGGCAGAACACAACACTGTCTGATGTGCCTGTTCTTTGAGGGAAGCAGCAGCACTGGAGGCACATCCCCGGTTCCACTGGCTTGTCTTCCATACGGAACACAGTGCCCTACTTTGAGCATTTGTGAAAACTGCAGCACACAAATCAAATCAACTCTGTCTTCCTAGATAGCAACCCCTGAAATATTACTCTGCACTGACCAGCACAATCCTTCTGCTTGCACAGTCCAGGAGGAAAAAGCTTAGGAGGCTGGAACAGGTCAGATAAGGAAAAATCCGGATTAGCTCTTGTCATCTGTGGGCTTCAGAAATTCATGGCCCCTCCGGTGAATAAGTACAACTAAACCAAAGTAAAAGTTGTCATTGCTTTTAAAAGTGAAACACTGACTTAATGGATTCTAAAATACCCTCTTGATATATGAAAATGCCACTACTACAAATGGTTACATCAGCCTATGTCCAATTTGGCATCCTTTTCAGACACACACTTTTCTTGGCACTTCAGTACTTCTGTGTCATTCCCCGAAATGATTCATGTAAGGTTGAAAGCAAGCCACTAGTTTGTTTCCGTGTAATGGAGTCTGTCTTACCCAACCATGACCTTGATCTGCATGTGAATTTACACATAAATTTACCTAGAACGTGTGCCTGTCTCACGCACACACTGACATAAATCTGCACGGACATAGATACAGATCCACTACAGAGCCTCCGTACTTTCTAATTGAGCTGAGGAATAAACCCAAGGTCTCATTTCTCCTTTATAGCACTTGCATTTGCTCCAGCACTGACCATCCCATGTCAAACGCTTCATCCGATCCATCTGCACATTCCCTGTAACACATCCCTCCCGGACTGAAAGATCCTGCCATGGCTCAAACAGAAAGAGCAGCTTCGGCCACATGCCGAGAATCCATCTCAGTGTAATGATGGCAGTGAAAGACTGTGCTGAAGATGTGTGTGCGTGTGTGGAAAGGGGAGAGAGGGATTTGGGATACTACAGTTGCTATTGTTCTATGTTATTGTTCATACAATGTCTAATGCGATGTTCAGTGTAGTCCAGTGTGTGAGCATCCTTCCCCTCCCTCCCTCACCTGCAGCAGGCAGCTTTGGCTGCTGCATCTGTGTGCTATTTATATGCTGGTGCATCAACTTAGGATTTATTGTGGAAAAGAAAGCAGAGCAGCCGGGATTCTCTGTACATGCTATTTAGCCTGATAAAGGCAGGGCTTGCACTGTGTACTCACCAACAGATTAAAACTACCCCTCTTTGAAATTAAGCAAGTCTACTTCTATCACAGATGTGGCCCTTAAGCGGAATAAGATAAGCAGGATATTAACAAGACCTGGAAAAATCAATATCCTCATTCTCTTCCACACACCGTCCTCCCCATCCTCCGAGAAATGTCCGCTTACCTTTCATTGTCCACACTCCTGAAGCCAGGTAGTGAGGTGGATCAAGAACTGGTTGAAAGGAAGAAGGCAGAGAGTTGTGGTCAATGGGGCAGAATCTAGCT
>JAVHNF010086711.1:0-26432 GCA_034783455.1 Micropsitta finschii
TGGCACAGGGTGCCCAGAGAAGCTGTGGCTGCCCCATCCCTGGCAGTGTTCAAGGCCAGGTTGGACACAGGGGCTTGAAGCAAGCTGCTCCAGTGGAAGGGGTCCCTGTCCATGGCACAGGTTGGAATTGGATGAGCTGATCATCATTCAGCTGATGCTTTTGTATGGTTTATGTGGCTCATCTTGGACATTTTTAGTTCTAATTCTTTGAAGCTGCCCTATGAGGTTAGTGGTGCTCTGAGTAGATGTTGGTGCCACACAGTGCTGTGGGAGCAAAGGCAAAATGCGACCTGCTCGCAGCTCTTCGTGTCATCAGTCTCACTCACTTATTCTTTAAAGGTCTTGGCTGCACAAACTGCTTCATTTCTCAGGAAGGAGTGAGCTTTATGTGTCATCGTTATCTTTATGAAGTAACAAATACTTCTGATGGTTTTCCTGTGCAGTTTATTTAGAAGTAGTCATGCAAATCAGTTTTATGTTTATTATCTACTTGAAATATTCATGTTTCTGGTTAGGAGTTAAGAAATTCATGGAGTGGTTTGATGTAATCGTGGAAGAAAAAGTTGAAGGCAGGGGTCTGTTTTCCAGCTCTGGGAGGCTGTAGTCTGTCTGTCTGCTTGGCTTGGGGCAGGACATGAGTGATGGGCAAAAGAGAACCAGTTCTGTTTAATCCCACCCAAAACATCCTTACGTGTTTTTGTTAAATATCAAGGCTCGTGTGTAAGTATTAAGAGTATGCATTTGTTTTCCCTGGCTGTAACAGCTGGATTTCTGTGCCATGTCCAACACACCTGGAACAGCAGCCACGGGTGGTGTTAATGATGGATGGGTGTGCAATGGACCTGACCCACCAGGCCAGGAACCTGGCTGTCACACTGCTCCTTCGGAGCTCTGAGTTTTCTTTACTGTGGCTGCTTCCCATAAAAGATTATGGTCCCTTAACGTGAGCAATGGGAGAGGGGATGGAAGAAGCAGCTGAGAGGCAGTCAGCATTTTATATGTACATAAACACCTTAAAGCAACATCTGGAAAACTGCCGAGGAAGCCAGAGCACTGCCTGTGTGGTTCCTGTGTTACTCCATCCGTCGCATTTGCACGGGGAAAGTGAGTGCTGTAGTTCTGATTCTCATGAAGATGTGCTAGTTTTTCATCCCATTAATGGTGATATTGGAAAGCATTGCAGTTGCTTCTGAATGCTGATGTACAACTTGCTCTGTGAGTCTGTCCGGCTCGGAATGCGTCTGGCTTTTCACCTTCAGTGCGTAGGAGGAAGCAGGTGTGGGTTTGCAGTTGTTGTGAGAGGAGGCAGAGTGCTGTGTACGCTGACAGCCCGCTCTGCTGCTTCCTTCCAGGAGAAGGCAGAGGAAGTTTATCGCCTCTATCAGAACTCTGCACTTTCTTCTCACCCCGTTGTTGCCCTCTCGGAGCTGCGTTCCCTCTGTGCCAGTGTTTGTCCGGATGAAAGGACGTTCTACTTGCTGCTTCTCCAGCTGCAAAAGGAAAAGAGGGTCACGATCCTGGAACAGAATGGAGAGAAGGTACAGGGTAAAGGTGACTGCTTTTGGGTGGTATAATCCCTGTCTTGCATTTCATCTGGCTGGAAAGAATACCTTATTGGATCGGTGTGGGTGTTCTTCATTTGGGAAAGTAAATTCTGTGGGCTCCAACATTGTAACCTGGTTATAGATGAGACTAAATCCTCAGTCTTGCACAACAGGTTCTTAAACATTTATGCTGTTACTAGGTAGCAAATGGGCAGGTACTGTAGTTGTCTACCTGCAGGTTGACTGTCCCTAGCTACCGACTGTCCCTAGCTACCCAAATTCAAATCATTCCACGCCACTAGAATCACTGTTCTGCTTTCTGTGAGAAGGGTTTCCTGTCTGTCAGGAACTGCAGAGATACAGTCTTGTCTCTAAGATGACACTTTTCCCTGTGGTGCTGCTCTGTGCAGTTCAGTACTGAAGTGCTTGGAAGTGTGACACTGCCATACCCTGGTCAGTGCAGCAGGGCAGCTTTAAGGTGTTCCAGTAAAGCTTTCTGTTTTCACACTGATGTTACTTGAGCCTGGCTAGTTCAATATTTGATTATATGGTGACTGATACATCCTCATCACTATTACAAGGCTTAAACTGAGGGTAAAAACATCTTCTCTTTCATCAGAGTTGGAGTATTTCTAGTGCAGGCACAGATTGTGGAGACAAGTGACTCGAGTGTGTGGTTTTCTCCCTTTAGATAGTGAAGTTTGCCCGAGGGCTTCATGCCAAAGTCTCCCCGATGAATGATGTGGACATTGGAGTTTATCAGTTGATGCAGAGTGAACAGCTGCTGTCACAGAAGGTGGAGTCCCTTTCCCAGGAAGCAGAGAAGTAATTTGGGGAAGGGTGGTGGGAAGAACTTCTGTGTGATGTGGAACTTTGAATTCCGGTGACATAGTTAGAACGAAGCTGTTTCTGAAGGTGCAGACTTCTTCCTGTTCTGTAAACACAGTAGTCACAGTCATGTGAATGGGCAGGTTTTCCAGTCTTTGTTCCTTATCCTCATAAAAACAACGTGCAGTGAATGGATGCCTAAAGTTTTTGCAAAGGTTTGGAATGAATTCAAGGACAACTGTGGAGGAGCAGCAATGGGTTAAGGGTGGCTGTGTCTGAAATGCGTTGTTGCTCAGTTGCCGTTGGGTTAGAGCAAAGCAGTGAGGATGGTTGCTGATTTGTAAAATAACTACTGCTTGCAAAGGACTGAGCTTCTTTTCCTTTGTGCATCTGTACAGGTGTAAAGAGGATGCCCGGAGTGCTTGTAGAGCTGGGAAGAAACAATTGGTAAGTCCCATTCTACTTGGAACTGCAAGTGCCTTGGAGCTGGTCCATAACTGCAGATAATGGTCAGGGTGAGACATTGTATGCTTGATCTTAGGTGTGTTGAAGTGAGGTTGCCGAGGCTAAAGGTCTCCTTAAGGTGAAGATAAGAATGTATTTGTCCAGAGTGAGGTAGTGAAGCGAAATGGAAGCATCCAACTCTTAAAACCAGCTGGTGTGTGTATGTGCCTTGCTGTAGAGGGCTTGCTGGTTTTGATTCCTTCACACTTTCTTTGGCTGCTTTCCTGGTTGGTGATCCCAGGCTGTGTCTCTCATGTCCCCAGGCACTGAGATGTTTGAAGTCCAAACGAAGGACAGAGAGGCGCATTGAAGAGCTTCACTCCAAGCTGGATGCAGTGCAGGGGATCTTGGACAGGATTTATGCCTCCCAGACTGACCAGATGGTAGTGTGTTCATATTGTCATGTGCTTCTCGCTCTAGCCCTGCTCTTCCCATTGTGTGCTTCTTTACCTGCTTGTCAGAGCTCATGTCTGAGGGGTGGGTGCAGGCTGGCTGGTGGGACTTGATTCTCTGCTCTAGGAAACAGCAGATCTGCTGTTGGGGTATTGCTCTAAATGGCTTCATTTTCTGCTTGGATGCTAATGCTTCTCTAAGGGTCCTGCTTGGATACCAGGTTTTGAGAGAAGGTGGTGTTTGTTCTTAGCATTGTGCATCTTTCTCTTTTTTTTTATGTATTTTTAAAGGTATTTAATGCCTATCAGGCTGGTGTGGGAGCTCTGAAACTGTCAATGAAGGATGTCACTGTGGAGAAGGCAGAGAACCTGGTGGATCAGATACAAGAGGTACTGACATGAGATCTTATCTAGATCAAGAAGTGGTGTGTGGATGTACACAGCAAGCTTGCCCAGCTACTAATGTTGAGGCTGTTTGGTTTCTGTCCCATATGTCACCAGAAGAAACTTAATCTTGATCTTTTTAGATCAGCAAGCAGAGGTCTTCAGATAACTGGCTTTATATATTTGCATTTATTGCTAGCCAGTAATCACAGCCTCCCTGGAATCTGTCCATTTTATGTGTTCTTTTGGTTAGAGCATTGCGCAAGCACCCAGCATTCCTAGAAAACGTTCAGCAGGATGTATTAAAATGAACTACAAGCTGGAATGCAACTGTGCATGAAAACAGGGTCTTAAAACTGCCTAATCCATAACCTTCTGCAGTTCAGGATGGGAAAGGAGATGGCATTGTTACAAATTGAAATGAAGAGAGCAATCTGTCTGCATAAGCTGGTGTAAAAAGCAGGAAAGGATTACTTCTTGAGCAACTTCAGCTTTGTGTACTTGGAGTAACTCTGCCTTTAAGTCAACTTTGGGACTTTAGTTTGTGTTTTGTTACCTACTTCAGACACAAGTGGCTGCAGTAAGACATAAGATGAGGTTTTATTCAATATCAAACACTGTGTATTTTTCCTCAGCTTTGTGATACTCAAGATGAAGTAGCCCAGACTCTGGCTGGAGTGGGGATCAATGGTCTAGGTATGTGCTGGGCTTTTTATCCTTTACTCATCTTCTTTTGCCACTGCCAGCCCTTTGTGCTGCATCCTTTCCCTGCTCCCTCCTCACATATCAGTCCTCCTTCCTGGGAGGATAATTGCTCACTGAAATACCAAAGCTGTTGCTACTGGTGCCTTGAGAGGGGATGGGAACTGACAGTGAATTGTCTCCTCTGACAGTGGGTATTTGTGCATCTCCAGATCCTTGTAGTCTCTTAAGTGCTGGTGGCTTTCAGTTCAGAGTTGTGTCATGTTGATTTAGCTCTATTTTTAGAGTGGCTACTGCTTCGTTTTATGAAAGAGAATCTTGTTCCTCTGGCGTGTGTGTTGCTGCAGCTTGTTTGTCTCTGTTGAAACACAGTCCGTGCTATGAAGATACTGCTTAATTCTCCTTGGAACTGAATGTTTCCTTTAATCAGCAGAGATGGACACTGAGGAGCTTGAGAAGGAGCTGGACAGTCTCCTGCAGGACTCAGCTAAGGAGCCTGTGGATCTGCCTCCTGTTCCCCAGAAGGTGCTGAATCCCCCCATTTCTGATGCTGAGCTGGAAGCTGAACTGGAGAAGCTCTCTGTGTCTGATGGAGGTATGGATGTCAGCAAGTTGTGTTAGCTGCTATCAGCCTTGCAAAACCAAAGAGGTCCAGAACTGAAGTCTGAGCTAGAATCCTTCCCACCTCCAGTTACAGGGTTGAAAGGTAGCTCTCCTATATCCCTTCTCAGTGATGACTTTCACTACCAGACTCGGTCTCTTTGCTAGGAGTTCTGCCTGGCCAAGCACGCAGCATCTTTTCTGTCTCACAGTACTTATTATGTCCTATGTTATAGGTATGATGTCTGTTAGAACCACTACTAACCTAGTCTTTATTTAGGAATAGTGAGTGACCAGAGCTTAAGGGCTTTTAAGCTCTTAGGGCTTGCACAATGAGTTTTCCATAGACCTGTCTTGGACAGGGGTAAATAGGTTTTAATTTTCCTTTCAGGAATCAGTTAATGAACAGTTGCACAGGACTGTCCATACAGTTTTCTTCCTATTTGGACACGTGATATTCCCAGGTTCCAGAGCAGAAGAATGCTTGGCATCCCATATCAAACAAAAACCATGGGTTTCCAAGAGAGCACAATTGAATACTGAAGCACTGAGGCTCTCTGAGATTGTACTTGTTAGTTATAGAGGTGGTTGATGTAGTTCCTCTTACTGATGAAAACTGGTCTCTTTCTGTTGTGATTGCCTTTATAGATTTGGCACAAAAGACTCCCTCTACTTCCTCTGAACCCAAAACAGCTCTGGGACTGAATCTCTAAAGACCCAACAGCATCCTGTTGCTGCAGTGTGAGAAGTTGTCTTAAGATTCCTTAACTAATGACTAGAACTTCTGGGGAGAGGGGTAACACTCCCCTGTTCTTCATGGATATCACTTTGCTCGGCAACAGGATCTCCTGCCATGACAATCCACTCTGGAACTGGCCCCAGCTGGTGTTTGTCATCTCTGTGCCAACATCTGCGCTGGTCTCAATTTGACTTGTCATCCCAAGTCACTGCAACATCCAGTCTTCCCTCTGGGAATGCCCTTCACTGTTCTGCCCAGCGAAGATTAACTCTTCTATGTCCATAACAGTGCTCGTTTTTCATTTTCCCTTTGCTGTGGCTGATGTTGAGAACCTGAGTTGCAGCAGTATTGCAGTTGCTCAACATTTGGCTGTTTGTGTGGTTGTTTAAAACACTTTGCACCTAAGTACTGTCCTTGCCATAAGTTACCTGCAACAAGCTTACACACCCGTTGGTAGTTCTATCCCTCCCTGTCTGTATTTTGCACGGTCGTGGGCAACTAGACACTGTAAGTGTTCAATTGTAGGAGATTTTGTTGCTGCTCTAGAGGGCAGCAATTGCAAGCACAAGACAAAAAGAATTCCTCTTTCTGTAATGACATTAAGGCCTTAAAAGGGAGACCTGCAAAAGATCTTTAGCTGAAGGCGGTCCTGACGCTGCCGGTTGGGACACAGGCTTGTGGGCACTGCCATACAACTTGCTGCTCGCTCTTACTTGAAACCTGAGCTATTTTTGTATCTCCCTTGCTTGCAAAACTTGCTGGGAGCTGCCGGGCGATCTTTGAGCTCTCATATTGAGTGAGTTGGGATGGGAGGAGAAGGGATGTATCATTTTCCCTTTCCCTGAGGCCAGTTTCCTACAACAACCTTGTCTTTGCCTTCAGTCTTAATGTTGCAATTCTGCGAGATTCTAGATGACCAGAAAGCCCCAAACCAAAACTCTGGCAGTGTTTCTAATGCAAACCCACCTGAGCACAGCAACTGAAGATGTTTTTAGAGGCTTTCTTTACCCATCAGAAGTGAAATGCTCATCTTTTGCAGGTCACTTTTTTATTACATGTATGCACAGGGGAGAGCAGAAAGCCGGATCCTGAACATGGAGAAGTGAATTCTTTTAGGAGTGGAACGTGCTAGAAGCTGGGCTTTCTGTGCACAGAGCCTGTGTGTGGCAGGGGAGGGACCAGCTCCGTGTTGGTGTGTAACCAGTCCTCCCTGCCCCTCTCCCTGACTCGGAATGTATTCCCATATTCCCATCACCATTTCTCTGCTGCTTCCTGCACCAAGCTCTGTTGCTTGAGCCATGTGGATGGCAGGCTGGGTGAACAGTAAAGGAGGGCTGGAGTTTCCCATGCCCTGGGCATTACTGGTGACCCAGCTTTAGTCCCAGAGGGCAAGGGAAGCAATTCCAGGTGTCATTATGGTACTGTGTTCTCTCTGCCTTCGTTCTTGCTTTGTTGGTGAGTGGACTCCTGCCACGGGAGGTGTGCTGGAGCAGTTCACCTGGGCTGCACATGGAATTGTGTGAAATGACTTGAAGCTTTGTAAGTAAATGGGAGAAAAACCACTGTGTTTTCTGCCTACGTGTAATAAAAGGGAAGGGAGGAAAGAGAATCCCTTGTGATGCCTCCTTTTCTTTCCCTGTGCCACAGGTCACTGTGTGTTAGCGCTGTTCCAGCTGTGCTGCTGCATCGATAAAACTTGTGTGCTGACAGTAAACGGGCAGATTCTTGGGCTGCTTTGTCACAAGCCAAGCTGTTCAACTGCTGTACTGCACTTTGACTGCCTCCAGTCTTTTCTCTGCCTTTAAAAAGGCCCAGCAGTTCCTATGTGTAAGAAGCTGTCTGTTTTTACAAACAGCCTGTGCTGGGTTTGGGGTTGTATGGCCTTCACGTTGAGTATCATTTGGGAAAGGCTCATTTCCTTTTCTTTGCTTCAGCTCATCTTGTTCCACCCTTGTGCCGCTAACAAAGGTGCAGCTTCAAGGCTCACATGGCTGCAGGGAGCCCGTAGATCTGCCTGCCTCTCATTTCTTCCCTGCTATCACCTGTACCTTCCCTGTAAGTGAAGCTCCAAGTGACTCCTCTAGGAACAAATGCTCTCCTGTCATTCTGTGCTGCATCTGGCTGAGGCAGCCCTTCTGGAAGAGGCTTTGAAGAGTTAAACCCAAGCAGCTGCTGCTTTAGATGAAGTGGCTGGCAATTTTCTCCCTTTGATGCAAAGTGGGGAATGTAATCAAGATGGCTGAATGGAGAATGGGAAGGATATTTTGGTGCGACAGCGGGGAAGGGAAATCGAGGGCAGCTTCTCGCTGGGTGAGGAAATGAAACGTGAAAACCTAGAGCTGAATTGAAACCACAGTGGAATCTTCTCCTATTTGAGTGCTGGTTAAAATAGGACTTAACTTGAGTCTCAGCAAAAATAGCAGCTGCTTATGTGAGGAAATGGAGCAACAGTTTAGTGATAGAAGGCAGCAAACAGTGCTCTCAGTAGAGATCACAGCCAGCCAGTGGGAGGAGTTAACCTGGGAACAGGAGGAACTGCCTGGGGTCTGCTCGAGGAGCTGTGTTTTGGCTGCCTCTGACAGCAGAGTTAATGGGTCCTGTCTTCATTAGGTGTGTTTCGAGATGCCCAGAAACCAGGTAATGGGTTGGATCCCTTCCCATCTGCTTGCTCCTCTCAACGCAGCTTCCAGTGCCTGCTTCAGTGTGAGTTGTGCGCGAGGGCGAGAGCCTTTCTGGGGAAAGTCCCTAAGGAGGAAGAGAGCTTCTTGTATCTCCAGGAATGATTTCTTGGAACACCTCCTGGCTCAGCATGTGCATCCTAAGTGTGCCATGAGCTCCCACTCCAGGCCTTTGCCATGGCTTAATGCCATATGAGAGATTGCCTGCCATTGCTGCTCTCTCTTGAGGAATGAAAACGTCCTCTTTGTGTCCTGCAACTTAGATCGGGAAAATCTTTGTTCCTAATATAGGGAATATGTGGAAAAATGCCCTTTGAGGTGCAGAGGGCAAACATACATGCTGTACTCACTCTGCTGCTGAACAACTCAGAGCCGAGTGAGAGGTTCCCTTCATTTGGTGTTTTAGGGGCTAAAGCACTTTTGTGTTAAAACATTGCATCAGTGTATGCTAAGTCCCATGACAGCTTTGTGACTGCTTAATGTCATGTATTGGTGAATTTTAGTTTGTCATACATTTTGGCATACATTCAAATCTTCTGATACATGAAATATATGACGACATTTTCGATGTAATTTGAGTTTTACTGCCATAAATTGTGCACAGTTCAACAAATTTAGAAGGAGAAGGTAGTCCTAGCTCTGCAGACCTTATTCTGGTGGTTGTATAATGCCCTCCAAGCCGAGGCAAATACAACTTACAGGGGGTTTCCACACAAGGGGCTTGCAGTTTCTACTGTTCCCAGGAGATGGCATACATCTTTTGGAAAAACCATGTCTGCTCACTTCCTGAAGGAGCAGTGAGGTGCAGGAGGAAATACTTCAGTGCACCATTCAGTCCCGCGATTTCCACTTGAAAAATTGAAAGTCAGTTGGCAAACCCCTTGGGATTTAGGAGAGATGGAATGGGGATTGCCATCCACAGAGGAGAGCTTGTATGAATAGCTCAGCAGGAGGAGGGCGAAGAATCCCCACCCAGCAACCGCATTTTCTTTGTGGCATAATATATGTAAGACTATAATACAATGCCCTCCTACTTTCATCTTTCTATATTGCCACTCATCAGCATTACAAAGAATGTAGCTATTAAAAGAACTGCCTCTTGGCACCCAAAAGCCACAGCCCTGTATTTTCTACAACAAAAAACCTCGAGCCTCTATTATTTGTTTTGCTACATTTGCAGCAGTCTCCCCATTAAGCTTGCTTCTCACAGCTCCCTGATCTCATTCCCTGTTGGATCTAGATCAGACACACAAGAGGTCAGGCTGACTTTCAAACCTTCTTGCGGGCTGGCAGGCATAGAAACGCGTAACAGGAATAAGGATTAAAAAGTTCTCAGCTGGGCCTAGCAGTGTGGAAAGTCCCTCCCTTCCCCAGACTTGCCACCCTCTGAAAACCTTGGCGTAAACACCAGAGCCAGATTTATCGAGAGAACATCTATTAAACCCTAGTTATTTGGGCCAGCCCTTGCAAGCATGGTGGCCTGTCCTGAAGTTCCTACAGATATGTTCTTAAGGTGAGGTTTTCAAAGGTCCTGCAACTCCTGCTAATGGAGAATAGCCACCCGTTTCCTGTGGTAATCCCAAATCTTGGAGATGTAATCTGAGGCGGTGAAGAGCCATCGGACACTGCACTCAGTACTGGCAGGTAGGTGTTCGTGGTAAATGGGAACTGGAATGTCACAATTTGTGACACACTACCTGCATGTTCAAAGTTACATTAAGAAAAGTTAAAAACCCCTTGCTGAGAGGGCATCAATATGACCAGCAGCAATGGCTACAAGAACCCAAATCCAATCCATCAGCAGTCACCTCCCTACCTGCTGACAGCCATGACTAACGTAGCTGCATTGGAGAAAGCAGTGCATTGTGTTAGTCACTGAAGGAAGCTGCAGCTTCCAGAAGGAAACACAGAAATATTTAAGAATTGGTTGCTCGGCTACTGCAGCAGCCAGCATCTGCACTATGCACCACAGCTGAGGGATTAGTGTGACTGCAAGCAGGGTCAGGTCTAAATTTCATCACAGGGGATGTGTGAGGGCCCACACCTGTGTGTTTGAGAGCAACATGCTGGTCATAGGACTCCTGATTCATTGGGTCCAAACCATTACATTGCAGGCAACCTAGGCACTGATTTGTGGGATACAGGGACAGGACTGCAAATCAGAGAGGGCTATAACCCTCAAATGTCATTGGCAGGGTTTGCACGTGCTCTTCATTATGTGAAATGTGGCTGCACCTCTTCATTCCTCCCATGATCATGAGAGCCACTATACAAAAGGCCTGAAAGAGGATGTTTAGCTCTAAATCTCCCTAGGTTGTTACTGCTTCATTTATAGGGACCAACTTTCAGCTAAGGCCTTGCTGTTCAGAACAAGGCTTACTTGTGCCACTATCTGGATCACCCACTTCTTACAGGTCTTCCTTCAGCTGCGTGCAGTAACTCTGGAGTCTCAATTTAAGTGCACTGAGACCACAACAGGCAAATTCTTTTAATTCCCCAAGGCAGCACATCCCATAACTGAAGCCCCCAGTGCCTCTGACAGTGTACTGTTGGGACACCCATTTTGTATACGTAAATCGCCTGTAGAATGGCCCTTACTGTGTGTGCATTGTGGTCTCCCTCAGGTGAGCACTGATAACTGGTGGTGTGCTTGGATGCTTGGCCACCAGTTGTCAGAGATAATGTGGCCCCTCAAAGACACACTGAGAAATCTTAAAGCAACTTGAGAGCAGGATCCTCTCAGTCTGCTTTTTTCCACTGCATTCAACACAACGGAGATGTGGCCAGTTTCAGACTTTGGGTGTCACAAAGGACTGAGATGAGCCTATACCAGTTCCACTAAAATAAAAGTAAGCGAAACAGCTGATAGCAGGTAAGTGGTGTATTTTTTAAGTTCCTCTGGGATGTCTGAAGTGCACTTACCTTGATGTTAGCAGACAGTTTTAAAAGAGCTCCCTGGATTTGCTGTAGTCAGCTGATTTGCTTATTCTACCAGACAAATATAAGAAACTGGTCTTGAAAGGTTAAATTTGGGTGCCATCCACAGGAAATGGGGGTGTAAGGGTGGGCATATGTTTTGAAATGTGGATTTTACAATTCCCATTCTAGCTTGCAAAACAAACCCCAAGCCCATACCATGTCACTTTAATGATTTATAAGCACATCATTAAAGAAAGTCACTTAGTTCCTCATGATGGCTCTCTGGTACATATGAGGCTCAGCAGCCTGCTTGTTTCTCATGCTGTAAAGATTATTGCTTCTACTGATGGCCAGACTGTGGCTGCCCAGGAGCAGGTGTGTGAGTGAGGGCAGGTGAGGAAGCTCAAAGCCTTCATCTACAGGTATTGAACAAGCAGCAATCACAGTCTTACCTCTTGCAGTTTCTGGTTCAAAAAGATAGGTGAGCCACACCGCCAGTTGTATCTACATGGTTCAAATGCGGTAATGCATATACCTCCAACACTGCCTGCTGGGCTGGTTTGGAGATGTTTGTGTTGCATCTTGAGATGTGTTGGTGAGCAGTTCAGAGTACTGGGGTAGAGTCCAGTAAAGAAAATAAGGTACCTCTTCGGACTTTCTGACTCTATTCACAAGAAGTGAAATTCTGCATTTTTGTTAATTAGAAAGGCTGGGTCTATCAAAAGATTCTATATTATATAATCTGCTCCATTGCTGAGGCTCTCTGACACCTGGAGCCGGATTTCAGAAGGGCTGGACATCCAGGACTGCACAGGGGCTGCCAGGCCTTTGCTGCTCAGAAAACCAGGGAAACACAGCTGTAGGAATTTTGCCATCTAGTGAAGGAGAACATGAGCAGATTTAAATAAGACATGCACATGCAGAAGCATGAGTGAAAGGAAAAGTGAAAATGAGGACATACAGACATGGAATTATTAAAGACATGGAATTATTAATCATTAAATTATTAAACATACAGACATGTAATTATACAATTAATCATTCAGGATTTACTCTGAACCCCACCAAAATGGAACAAACCAAAGGAAGGTGTTTCTCTGTTTTGTTTGACTAATGCAAAATTTAAACCATACTTAATATATCATCACGTTTCAAAAGTAAACTTATCTGACAGCATGCTGTCTATTGTTTTCTGTGAGATTTACTGCTCTTTAGAGCTGAAATATGCAAAGTGGGACCTTTAGCTGGATATGATAAATGGCTTATCTCTGTTGATTTCACTGAAGCTGTGGTATATTGGTCTGTTTTCTGAATATCTGACCTAAACAGCTAGAAAATATTTGGGAAGATTGCCATTAAAACCTGCAGTTTTTCTAAGGACTGAGAAATATTCAAGCCTATAATCATGAAGCTTGCAAAATGATGAGAATATTTCCGAAGACAGAATACACTCCCCCCCCCCCGCCCCAGACTGAAACTCTCAGTGGAATGCATGTGTATTTTTCATGACTTATCCCAATTCCTTTTTTTTAAGGACAAAGTTGCTCAGCTTAGATGTTAAGTGCTGGAACTTTCCCTTTAACATTCTGTGCGGAATCATGTTACAGAGAAATAGAAACTTTCCGTCTTTGTAAAAGGCCTCAGCCCTCTCAGGATTGAATCGACAATGATTAACATCATCATTTCAATGATTGCCACTTTAGCCATCTTGGAGATACCCTAAAGGTTTTCTTCCATCATGTTACCACAGCTGAATGCTAAAAATGCTTTCCACTGTTGGAACAGCTATCTGAAGATCATTTTCATTTCTCCTTTTCACGTGCAACTGTTTACTCCATTCTCAGAGTAATGCTAAAAAAAAAAAAAAAAAAAAAGAGTGGTAAAAGCAGAAATGAAAGCAGTTACCAAAAAACAAAAAAAAAAAAAAAAGGCAGTTTCAGTTTGGCTAAAATTGGACTTTCAGAGTTAACTCTGGCTATGGAAAGCAGCAAGAGCCAGTCTCAGGGGCAGAAGAGCAAACAAGAAGATGCACTGCGCTTGTTACCAGGAGAGTTACTGGCTTTTACTCAAGGGGAACATTTGCCAAAACTTGATCAGGGTAGAGTTAGCCTGATATAAAACCAATGCTATTCATCAATTGTTAAGGACCAAGCAGGGAAAAGTTACAATTTGGTCTCGGAGCAGTCACTGCACCATAAAACTTCCTTGAGGATTGTTTTATATTTCTTTCACAGTCTAAATGTTTTGATTACCAAGGCAGTGTTTTCCCACAAGGCATATCTTAAAGAGCTGTGGTGCCAGGACCAAGTGGGATGAGATTATAAAATATAAGAAGCTGGAACATGAGAAGTTTGAAACTCAGCTGTGAAAATGTTTATTGGATAAATGTTTACTCTGCTTGGTGCTCATATTTGTTTTTCTTTCGAACCTTTGAGTCTCCTTACTGCTTCACTGAGACAATTAATTCTCTTTGGAAAACATGACATGGTTAATTAAACAGGTGAGAGAAACTAGTTTCTCAACTGTCTGGAGATTCGAAGATCCAATTGCAATTTACAAAGAATATATTACAGTTGTCAACATTATGTGAATCTCAGACTGACTGAGAATGATAAATACATGAATGCCATAGAAAATACTTTAGAAACCTGAGCTCTTACTCATCGAGGCCAGTCCTCTGCTGTTCCAGGTGGTCACAGCACACTGTGCTTTTCATTAATGGATTGTGCTTCATCTGACAAACACCTAAGGATTTTCCCCCTTTTTTCCCTGAAGGCTGGCTACACCAAAATCAACGCTGATGGTTGAGAAATGGATTCTAAATCCCCAGATCTAAATCCCCTGGTGATTTCTTAGCCATTTTTTCTTGTGCCAATATTGTTTTTAGCATTAGTAGCCTGTCTTCGTCCCTGATCTGGTTAGGTCGACTAACCTGATCTTCTATGACAAGGTGTCCTGCTTAGTGGATGGTAGAAAGGCTGTGGATGTTGTCTACGTAGACTTTAGTAAAGCCTTTGGTGCCATTTCACACAGCATTCTCCTGAAGAAACTGGCTGCTCACGGCAGGGGTACTGTTCACTCAGTGAAAAACTGGCTGAATGGCTGGACTCAAAGAGTGGTGGTGAACAGAGTTAAATCCAGTTAACGGCCAATCACAGGTGATGTTCTCCAGGACTCAGGGCTGGTTGGACTCAATGATCTCAAAGCTCGTTTCCAACCTAAATGATTCTATGATTCCCAATCCAAACCCTCATGAAAATGGCTTGCAAAAATAGCACTTTGCCATTGAACTTGGGCCTGAATTATATAGAAGGTAAATATATAGTACAGAAATTGCCTGATGGGGCTGTATAAATGAGTCTAAACTCTGGGGCAGATACTGTTACTTCCTCTATTTTTGCCTTAAACACAGAATGATTGATCAGTGGCCTCTCAGTGCTACTGCGATCCGAATGTTAAGTATTAATAGCTTCAAACAGCGGAGAGTTTTTAACCACACTATACTATCAGTTGTACAAAGGAAGATAGTGCAGTTAGCTTTATTTACGTCAGGAGGGACTTAACAATGCAAAACCAGCACTGATGTGGGTGGGGAATGAGATGTGGGTACTCTGGCAGTGAACTTGCTTTACTACACCAAGCGATAAGCTGTGTTCATAAGCTGTGTCTCTCAGTGACTGCAGACTTTCTTTCATGGTTTCCCACAAAGAGAAATCAGGCAATTATGTGTAAATTCTTTGCATTTGACTATTGTTTCATGCATGTTTTCTTTTACTCTTTTTATGGTATTATCTCTAAACAAGCACTACTGTTTGGCCAACTGTTGTGTTTTGTTTAAGGTTACTTAAGTCTCAGGTATTTGTAGAATGCTCCTATATTCATTCGGGCAGTCAGTACGTAACTCACAATTATCTAATTTTTGTTTGGGGAAAAAATATCTCAGATCACTTTTATGCATCTTTTATATAGCTGTTAAATATTATCAGACATACATATTCACTTCAATCCCACCACATCTGCAATTGTGGTTGAAAGTAAGAGGTTCTCTCTATAGCAACCAGTACATGTTCAGGGTTGTTTTTTTTTCTGGTTTAAAATACCAAGAGCCAGATTTTTCTCTCAGATCCTCGGTAGTTTTGGGTTTTCTGATTCTTTCTTTTCATTCAGAGTGAATTAAGTCCCAATATTTTTCCACTACACGTGTCTCAAGATCAGTCTTATTTTGGCAGCTTTCTGAACAAAGAGTTTGCTCATTTTCCTCTCAGTCCAAATGTATAAATGGATCTTCAGAAGGGGATATGCTTTGAATGGATCTGGACAGAATTAGTGACGATGAAATGTTTACTGCAGTAGATTCATTCTGCGGAGCCTTTAGAACTAATTCCAAATGCATACACGACTGTGGACTTTTAATTGGATAATTCTTGCCTGTTGACTTTCTTCCAGCTTTATCCTGTAAGGCAATGTGTGTTAAGATTTCAGAGTCACTTGCGTATATATGTATCCTTATTTTTCATTCATACATGTAAACAACTATTTGCCCATGCAAAATGGGTCTTTAGATGTGCAAATACTTGATCTTCTTGCATAAATATTGTTTTGCAAGCAGATCTGTTTACAAGAATGACTACTGAAATAGAGATATGTTTGAAATGCAATGAAATACAATTAACTACAGATCTGTTTACATGAATGACTACATACCCCAAAAAAGGGCCTTTAACTCAGACTGGGGACTTACGTCTCGTGTCTCTCAAGTTCATTGTATTTCTTTATGTCTGTGCAACTACCTCACTAGTAAAGTAATTTTGGCAGTGAATCTGGCAACAAGACATCCGAGCACCTGCTTAACTTCAGTGGACCTTAAGACCCAAGCAAAGTTAAGCACATGCTTCAGTGCTTTTCTGAATTGGATCCACACTTAGATCCAGTGGAAAGAGTTTATAGAGGATGCAGCATTAGGTGTTGTCAGATAAATTTTATAGCCAAAATAAATTTTATAGCCAAATTCCTTTTTTAGTCAATGTCAATGTGAGTAAGGGCTGAGAAATTCAAACATATGCTGTGTAGTGTATCTAGCATTTCCATAGTTTTAGGGAAGTGGTGATCCTATTGATCCACACATTACCTTGCAGTTCTCCAAAAACTGAAGTCTGTGACATTTACTTCTCCAGAAAAAAATTATGCATTGGCCTTTGAATGTTATTTGACAGCACAAATATTTATGTTTAATTTAACTGACCAGCCTATTAAGTGGGAATCACATTATTCATGACTAATCAATGTTCAGCTGGTGGTCTAGGGTGCTGAGAGCCGTTTCTGAGGAACATTACATCCATCCTCATTCCAAACTGGGATAGATAGTTATTGTAGAGCAATATTGCAGGCAATTCATTATGCTGTGTTGTTTTGTTAAAGGTCTAGCCATGAGCAAGGGGGTTGAGAAACCACGTTTCCCTGGAGCTGACGTGTCAGAAGAGAACTTGCACTCCTTAACAAATGGTCTTTCCTGTAGATTATTAGTTCACAAGACAATTGCTGTCTTCCAGAAGTCTTTTTGGAAATAGCGAATGCTTGTGGTACAAGGGTGGGAGAGTCCCTTTGACTGCTTCGGGTGGCTTTCAGGTTTGGTATATAGGAGGCAAAATGCAACATCTGTCTTCTGTCATCCTCACTGTGGCTTTTTATCAAGCTTTTTGCTGCTTCCTATTCCCCACTCTCCCTCGTATTAACATTACAAGATGAATGTGGAAAGCCAAGATCTTGGCCCTGGGACCTGGACTTTGTTGGCTCTACTGAACCAGGCAGGGCTGAAGATATTTTGTAAACCTGAAAAGAATGAAGAACACCTGACTTGCTTTAGATTTTGTGATCATGACTTTAATGGCACCTAAAATTAGAAGTCAAAAGTCTCATAACACTGTTCTGTAAGAAAAATAAAATGCTTCTGGTTAGAAATATTTAAATTTTCCATTTACATGACAAGTTTAGCTATTTTTATACCAAATTGTTCTCCACCTTTGCTCCCCCCCATCTTTTTTCTGATTCATATGTGACTACTGCTGCCTTAATGCTAGAGAGATTAATTTATTTGTACTGCAGATACAGTTTTCATCTACGTATTATAAACATATACAGTAGGCTCAGCTTTGAAAAGTATAACCTTTTATAAGACTTTAATTACATCTGGTCTTTTTTGCAAATGTTTTATTTCTCTTTTGTTTAAGTTTAGTTCTGACATAGCAAAACATTTGTGTATTTGGCCCACTCTTAAAAAATATGTGCGAAGTTTTCTGTGCTAAATGGTTTAATTCCCTGTACGCTTCCAAAATGCCACTTAGTGAAAACCAACCGCAAAGACAAACCCTGTTATTTAGCAGTCGCATTTAAGATAGCACAGATCAGCTTCCATGTGGACAGGGCCTTCAGATCAAACAGGAGGAACGGGCTAAGAGATTGTATGACTGTGAACAGATGAAATCATGTGATGGGCCTTATTGCTGGTGAAATCTGTTTCCACTTGCTGCCACCCACTAATTTGACAATAGATTGCATCATGTGGTTGCTGCAACTGAGATGACTAGCAACCATTTTAAACTGCTTTCCTTAAAGGGGAAAACACCCTATAAAAGCAATGGAACAGAGGGAGACAGTGTTGTGGACATATTTTAGATTTTAGATAAAAGCAATAATGTATGCTGCAGTTTATTAAATTTAACATAATACAAGGATTCGGTGAGGAGCTAAAGTATTAGCCAAAATTTGTTTATTGAGAGATTATTCTTAGTGGACAAAGAATGCTAGGAGGTTTATTAAGAGTCATTTAACTCATACAAGTATTGCAGTTACCACCTAAGTGCTGTGTGGGAAATGCACAACATTTTTCAAAGCAGAAAAATAAATAATAATGAACCCTTAGCTTACAAATGCAATTCTCTCTGTGTTCTTTTCTTGTAAAGAAAAATCTACATTTCAAAGGAATATTTTCTTACATATGGAAATGCTTATTTTCTAGCTACTGAAGATCTGCCAGGAAATATTAGAGAATATCATGTTCAGAGTTTTAGAAGGCAAATTGCTTCTACATACACTGTATCTACCAGACAGCTTTATGGTGCTCTTTACCTGTCTGTCATAACATCATCAGTTTTTCCAAAGTACCTGAAGCCTTTGAAAGTTAAGAATTGTAGCGGTATACCTTCACGTGACACATGTATTTAGCAATGCTAAGCTGATTAGCAAGTAAACCTAAACAACAGATTTACATGCTTTAAACGCAATTATTAAATATTTCTTGATGGAGGAAAAAAACAACTTTGAAATTAAATACTTGTGTCAGTGCAAGAAGATGGATTTTAAAGAGCACTTATCAGAGCACATATAACATGGCTGTGCACCTTTAAAAATGAGTTTCAGATGTACTTTATTGTCTGAATTTATATCCTTGGGAAGCAGGGAAGGCCACCTTAGCTGTGGAAGATTTGGCTTTTTAGATATAAACACTGACTTTAAAACATCTCAGCAACATTTTCAGATTGTCACAGTGAGCAGAAACATCCATGTTGTTAGCCAGATGGGAAATTTCATATGCATTTTTTAAAGCAGTTAATTTTCTTCTTCAGTGCAGAGAAGCCAGAAGCTAATGCTGAGGTCTGGGACATACTTTCAAATGCTTTTTGTGTCAAATTCCATGCATCCAGAAAGCCTTACTCTTTTATTTGTTTGTTTGGGTTTATTTTAAAGAGAAAACAGTGCATTTCTGGCAGTTTATTCTTAATCTGGTTTAAGCCATTCTGATGTTCTGACAGAAAAAGTATTTCTTTGAAACTTCCAGGGTAATTTGCAAAACTGTGTCAGAAATAAAAACTGAGCTTTCGTTAGATTTCATTTTGATACAAGCTTTAACTGATTAAGAGCTGTAGAAATGCTGCATGGTCATACCTTTGAGGAATTATTTGTCACCACTGCACACCACACAATTTACTTGGTCTCCCCTTTATTTTAACAAATCACAAAACAAAACAGCTCTCATACCTCTTACTTGTTTATGTTGCTCTTATGCTTGCTTTTTTTCATTCTCAGTACATATTTTCTGCTTGCTTTTGATTGACTCCAGTTTACAGAGTCAAGATCAGTTGTATTTATTGGGTCAGCATAATGCAAATAAATCAGTGCTGCTTAATGCTTGCAAGGGAGCATGCCCATACCCATTGCCCCTGCCAGCTGCCAGAAGTGCATCTGCTAACCAGCAAGGGGGACATGGAAGCAGCCATCCTGCTGCTAGGGCAGAGCTACTGAAGGCAGTGATGGTCCAAGGATGCTTTTCAGAGGAGAAAAAGTAATTCAAACCCAGAGCATCTGGAGGAGATGGTTCTTGCGGGCAGTCAAACTGGGCTGAGGGGTTAAGAGAAGCTCCAAGTAGGATTTGGAAATGGAGTGCATCAAAGCTGGGTTCCTTGGGACTGCAGCCATTGTAGTCAACTTGGTTTTCACACATAAATTTTGAAAGCAGGTTTTAGCAAAATTCAGAACACCAAAATTTCCTGATCCTTAATAGTTGTGAAAGTACATTTTTGGAAAATAACAGTTAAGGAAGAACGTCACTGGTCTGGAAACCAGGATTTTGAGAAATCCTTCAAAACTTCTAAATGTTACTTTTGAATCAACAAACCCAGAAATTCTGCTGGGAAAAACCCTCACGGATTTTGTGGCTTAATCGAAAAAAGAATCAAAACACCAAAAAACCATTTCCTAACTGTTGTTGCTTCATAGTCTTATGAGGGGGTTTTGGGCAGGTGAAGTGCAATTGGAAGGGGACAGAAGACCCAGGATTTCCTACTCCACATGAAATTACTTGTGTGTGGAAAGAGGAACTGTGGCCTTCTTACAGAAATGCCATTACACTGGATGCATTCAAGCAATGATTGACAGCTTGGTGTTACCTTTACCTGCAGTGTAGCACTTTATGTGCTTCCATAATGCTGCCAGTTTTTATGGTAACGATAAGCACACATGTAATTCAAAACAATACCAGCATTATCCATGCTCAGCTTGGCATTCAGACAGTGGAGGAAAATAGGGTGAAATTTTCAGTCTGGTAAAAGACCCATGAAAAACTGGAGAACAAAATGACATGCTAACTTCCTTTAATGAATATAGTGTTCAAATGACTGTTTAAGAAGTAAAGACTTTGCATATCCTATCATGAGATCACTATGCACCAGGTTAAATGGCAATCAAGAAATCACTATGGTCAAGAGATGACTATGACCTAGTTTTATTATGGGTAGGCTAACCTCAGAAGGTTCAACAGATCTTCTCAGTTCACAGAAGGATAAAATTACCTGTATGCTTACGCAACCTTTAGTCAAACCTCCTGCAGGGCAACAGAACTACTACTCGTGCTTGTAAAACTAGACACGTGTATAAAGATTTTTAGGATAAGGACCTAATATTTGCCCCAGTTCCTGAGCTGGAAATAATATGAATGCCATCTGAAGTAAATCCAGGATGTAAGTGGTTTGGGGTTAAAAAATAAAAGCCTGAAAGAAAGGTAATCATGTCTCCAAATCACCACAAAAATTCCTGGAAGAGAAATTTTGGGGATTCTTTTGCAGCATAAAAAATTGTTCCATTTATTCACTCTCACTTGTCATTCATGATTATCAGTCATGTGTACCTCATGCCTGGTTTTTTTGCTTAGTTTTTCGTCCCATGCAGGTCTTCATATTCAAGAGTCCCATGAGATTCAGCACTATTGCTACAGTTGCTCAGTCTAGAGCTTGAAAACGTCAACTTGGATCTCTGCTGGACTTCCTATAGAGCCTGGCTGACCATGTCTCTTCTCTAAAGTTTCTTTAGTTGCTAACTATGCAGTTGCTTTCGCTTGGGTTTTGCCTTTTTGAGGTGCATGTAATCCTTCTGACATGTCAGATAGGTGCTCCAGCCTTCCCTCTCCCACTATCTCTGCACAGAACAGTCATGGGAAGTGTTGCTTTGCATCATAAGGAGACTTTGTCCCTCCCAAGAACTGCAAGGCCTTTGGATTAGGTCTTCCAATCCCTTTCATTCAGATTCCTAATTCAGACAGATCTCCAACCCTATGTACCATAAACTATTCTACTGCTCAGCAGAAAAGTATGGGTAGAACCTTTTCAGTTTCTGAAATAGAGACCCAGGTCATGTGTCAGTGACAAAAAGAGGGTGATACAAGCAGAAAGAGTCAGCAGTCGCTACAGGTATCCACTGATCAGCTGCAACGAGTGGCCCTTCGGGGCTGCTGAAAAGAGCCCCAAGCAATCTGTGTGCTAGTATGGGGCCATCATCCAAGGGTGGGATTTTGAGCTGTGGAAAGCAGCATTACCAGGGCTGGGTATTAGACCCAGCACAACCTCCTTGCTAAAGGCAGCAGGATGAGACTCAGGTGGAAGTGAAGAGGCAATGGGGCGAGGAAGGGATGAAGGCTGCAAATCCTCTCAATTGCTCTCTGTCAAACTGGTCTGAGAAAAAACTACAGAGAAAATTGACATTGCTGAGGGACTGAAGACCTCTAAAACAGCTTTGCTTTGGGGAACTGAAAG
Source organism: Micropsitta finschii (assembly GCA_034783455.1). Taxonomy (NCBI): domain Eukaryota; kingdom Metazoa; phylum Chordata; class Aves; order Psittaciformes; family Psittacidae; genus Micropsitta; species Micropsitta finschii. The sequence goes on from JAVHNF010086711.1 coordinate 21,871, forward strand.
AACTGAAGGTCACTGATTCAGTGAGCTGTCCAGAGGTAAGAATTTAACAAATACTTAGATTTTTTTAATTTTCTTTCTACCTTCTGAGCATGTACGCAGAGATGGCACGGGTGAATCATTAGGGCATTTTGCTCATTAATCTGGAAAACTACATGACTTATTTAAAAACCACAAAAAGACATTTTATCCTAGTCAGCGTATACAGATGTTTAGATGCTGTTGCAATGCTAACTTGGGTTCTTAAGGACTCAGCCTACCTTTTCACTCCTCTGACTCATAAGGATCTGAATATCCACAAAGAATTATTTAGCTATTCTCTGTGGCAGTGGGAGGTAGCAGAAGAAAGTATGGTGGTCAGACAAAAAACGTGGTAGATATGACTTATGATTAAGTCAGATGTTAGTGGGCGCAAAACCTTAATCTTATGACATTTTGTTGTTTAACGAAATGGTTATAAGTGTTTATAAAAGCAGAGAAATTTCATCAGGTGGAGGAAGAACAATTTAGGAAAACTAAGCACAAAAGCACTTGCCAAAACCTCCTCAAGTCTCTGTGTGGCTGATGGCAATGAGAAGAGTTGGACAGCAGGAGATGCTTTCCTAATGTGCAGTATGTGGCCAATAATAACTGTTAGAACTTTTATTAATCTTACTGAGGAGCTATATACTCATGCCGTTTATTTGCTGCTGCTTCTTCATTTTATCACCTACTTACTCATTATATCTCAATTCTAAGGGAAAAAAAATTTGTATATATACCAAAATGAGGCTTCATTGTTCAACAAACAAACAGAATAAAAGCAAATGGGAAAATTCTGGTAGTTTTGATCTGCATCACGTATCATTGCAAGTACTCATAGTGCTCAATTTTCATTAGTNNNGTGATACATTAAAAGATATAAACAGCTTTACAGTTTGTGCCATCATTTTCAGTAGAAAGTACAAGATGCTGAAACCCAGAAGATGCTAGGAACAAGGAATTGTTTACACAGTGTAATGACTGAATGAACACCATCCTTTGCAAACTTCTATTCATAATATTTTGAGGAAGTTCAGCTTGCTATTGGAGGAGCTGGATACATCTTAGTTCACTTACTGATGTTCCACTTCACTTCATTTGCTTTTCTTCCCTTAAAATCTCAGAAATTCTTTTGAAAATCCTGAGTACCATGTGGCTGGAAAAGCATATCAAATGCATTTCCCGTGGTAGTTCCACTGTCTGTTCCTCTTTTCCTTCCACATTTGCTTTGACATTTTCCAATACTGGGAGGTTTTGGGGGGTTTATGGTTTTGCGGTTTTTTGGTTTTTTTTATTTGTTCGGTTGGTTGGTTTCTTTTTGGTTCTTTTGGGTTTTTTTAAGTGTCTAGATGTTAGTTTATGTATTTTTTATATTACTGGTTCAGGCAAATACTCAAGTTCAAGTTGCTTTGCATCAATGATTACTCTGAACTCACAAAACTGGGAAAAAAAGTATTTCTAAACCACACACGGGGGCTTTCAAAGGCCAAACTGATCATAACCGTAGTCCCAATCCTACAAGCTGAAAAGTACAAGTAGTGAAATCCTGCAAAAGCAATTGTATAATTGTGGGATTGTTAATGAGAAACTGCTTGTAGGGAGACAGGTAATGCCTGCACAGGAGTGTCTACACAAGCATGATAGCAGTGGACTTGTACTATGCAGGCCTTGTGTTGCTGGAAAAACTGGTCTAACCTGACTAGCAGAAGTTCAGGGTTTTATCTGGCTTCAAAATTAAGTGTGGATGCAGGCATGACCTATAAAATTTTGTAGGATAAACAAAATTTTTTCAGTTCTGTGTCTGCAGGATCGTGCGTCTGCAAAATAATGATGTTTACCTCTCTCAAAGATTATCACGCTGGAAGCTGTGATTTGGTCAGAGAGCACTGTAATGGGGCCAGATAAGTACCGTCCATAGACAGAGACTTACTTTGAAAAATATTTCTCTACTGATAAGTAATTGCTGCACAGTTTAGAGTTTCCAGCAGCTCCAAACAGCTGCCATTGCTTCAATTATAGTGAGCAGGACTTTCTCTTAGGAGGCAAAGGAGCCATCATATTGTTCTGTAACGAAAAAGAGGATGGTCAGGCTATTATTATTTTCAAGATTGTGAGAAGGTGCAGGTTACAAAGCTAGAGATCTTGCGCTTACCATTTACAAGGTATCCTGCACAAAGCCTTGCTCAAATTAATGGGCTTGAAAAAGGAGCAAAATCACTGTAAGTCTGGTCACATTTTGGACTCTGTTAATCAAACAATACATTTCAGTCTCAATGCTCAGGAAAACCACTAAGTCATCTTCCAGCCTGTAGTTCCTGGGCCGCTTTGAACCCAGTGTGTGCCCTGCTTACATGAATTAGAGTTGATAGGAATGACTGACCCAATTTAGGAGGTATATGCAACCCATAATAGAAAGAATATAGAGTACTGCAATCATTCCTTCTTATGTCTCAACACGCCCCTATTCCTACTGCTGCTGTGGGTTGTTAAAACAAGAGCATCAGCACATTCTACAGGTGTAAAGCTGGCCAAAATCATGAGCTTCGGTGAAAAAAATGTGCATGTGAACCATTTCTTGTTTTTATCTCTAACTGGGAGAATTGTTCCAGCTGGGATCTTCCTCTATATGCAGCTCCTGTACCCTACTGAGTTAGCGCACAGGAGCCTTGTCTGGTGATATTGTTTTGGCTATGAAATGGCATGCTTAACTATAACTAACAGTATCATGTCTGGATATCATGATGGCTGTTGACCATTCAAAGGTAGGATTTCTTAAAGTTATATTAAAAACAAAGCCAGCATCAGGAATCATGCTTCAGTTTCATTATTTTCACTTGAACTTTCCTTAATGTTTCAAGTCAGTGAGTTCTTTTGATGAACAATAAATTAATCACCATGTTACAAAAATAATACTGTGAAAATCCTACAGCAAGCAGAAAGCTTTCCGTAAAGAATATTTTTCCTCTGACTCATTATGGCATTTTTTCCTAATACATACCTGAAACTCAACACCTCTCATTACACACCTGAGAAGTGTACAGCTCCTAAAGAAGGTTGTCCCATTATTTACAAATTAAAAGTGTATTAATTGAAAGCAGCCTCTGAGACTAGAAATCACTTATGCACTGACAATTTACAAGAGATTATCTCGACACCTATTTTTCTGTTTGTAATAAAAAAGTCTTGTTGTTACCATAGAAACTGTCATATCTCTACCTACACTTTTCAAAGAAACACACCAATGTACTCATTTTTTGTGTGTGTCCCACCCAGTGCTTGAAGGTAATCCTGGATCTTCTTAAGAAGTGGTGAAAGAAATCAAGCGCCATTAAGTGGTAGCCTACTGTCATCAAGCCTGAAAATCTGCAGTCAAAGTAACAGATAAACCTCACCAGGCAAAGTTGTTCTGAAGTTCAAATGTCCCTGTCTTGCCAGCTAGTATGTGGTTCTCAAATCCCCCTGCACCCAGGAAGCTGCTTTAGGTTGGGATCAATTTGTCCTTGCAATGACCATTTCAACAAGATAACTGTTTAGAAGAAGTTTATAGTTGCCATTGCCAGGTGAGATCAATAATTCACATCACCGCTTTTAAATATTATGCTCAAATGTCACAGTAGTCAATTTTTCTTAATTTCCTTTCTGATACTTTTTCCACCTTGATTAGAGTAAAGCTTTCCCATCACAACCACTCAGTGCAGTGAAATTATTTTAGCTGACACAAGTGAAACCCTTAAAACAGATCCCTGTTATGTTTTTATTAATTCTCTAGTTTCTCTTGTCACTTGGATACCATCTTGAAAGACAGGAGAATGCTCAGGTTGTTGCTATGTAGAGTGTAAAGGAAGACATTTGCAGCAGACCTATCAAGTGATGTAACTGGATAAAGTTACAGCTTTAGCTGTAGGGCTTTTGGGGGCTTTGGCTCTTACTTTCTAAAATATGTATAGCCTCTATTTTTACTGGCTGTATGTGAGCTGGTTTTTATGATCCCTGGGTTCTCTCCTGTAAAGTGCTGGGTTGATTCTTTCAATTTAAACATTTTTTGAGGTAGAAAAGGTAGGGAATTTTTGAGTACTTGCTTCTTCATATATCAAATTAGTGAGGCATGATTATATATATGTATTATGTATTTTATTTTTTTTCCTTATAGTCCGGGCTCAGTAAACTTTAAGGGTTCTAACCAGCTCTAACTTTCAAGTCTAACTAAAAATTGTATTCCAGCATAAAAACTGCTCAGCAAAAAATACGGCTACGCATAAAATATCATGACAAATTGGGGTTTATTTATTAATTTACTTAAGCATATGAAATGCATAAATTTTTCTTCCTCCATATTGTACAGAAGAATTGCATGTTTTGATTTGCTAAGAAAAGCAATATTGACTATGTATGTATAAACTAGACTGCTAGAGGAGGATAATTACAATGTTTCTGTTATAAAGGTTTGCAGTTGGAGTTTTGAATAGATTGTTGGGGTGGAGACCTGAAAGGAACCTTTGTCATCTCCACTTGAAATGACAGAAGGAAGAAGACTGCTCCAAACC
>JAVHNF010086720.1:0-11772 GCA_034783455.1 Micropsitta finschii
GGAAGTTCTTTACTGTGAGGGTGGTGAGGCACTGGAACGGGCTGCCTAGAGAAGTGGTAAATGCTCCATCCCTGGCAGTGTTCAAGGCCAGGCTGGACAGAGCCTTGGGCAACATGGTCAAATGTTAGGCATCCCTACCCATGCCAGGGGGTTGGAATTAGATGATCTTAAGGTCCTTTCCAACCCAAATCATTCTATGACTATGTGATTAACGATTAAATTTATAGGCTTTGGTACAGCAGAGGGAATAAGATGCAAAAACAGTTAAGCAAAACATCTTGTTGCAATTCAAGTAACCAAGCACAACAGAGATGGCTTTGCCCCCACACAGCTGGAGGTCATTTGCCACTGTCACCTACTACAGGCAAATGAAAAAGGAGCTTCCTAATTGCACTTGAATAGCAGCAGACAGCACATGACACAACATCCTACCACTCAATTTACATGTTGATGGTTTTTAATGGCACCTAATCTTGTTTGTTATGGAGGCTGAATACTCAGCAGTAGAATTTCTAAACATTTTCACATACTTCACGAGGAAGCTGTCCCTTTCATAGCCCTAGCAGAGAAAAGTCACTGTATGTAGTTCAACTAGTTAGCTCTGAAGCTAATGAGAATATCATGTTACCCTAGGCTTTTGCCATCCTGGGAATTATTCATTCCATCTGAAGCTTTTGCTATGGAAATCTTTGTTGGCCAGTCGGTACAACTGAGTGGACTGATACATTCTCCCTCTAATATGGCTGCTTAGTCAAGAGTTTCATTATATGGTTTTTGACTACTAAAATGCACTGCTGAAGGTTCTATAAACAGAGCCCTGCCTTATTCTTGTTGAAGTTAATACAAGCAAGAGGAATAATCAAGCCCCATGTCCTATTTGTACATGCTCAGCAGTTTTGAGGGCAGTGAGAAAGTACACTGGCAAATCTCTCAACCTCATCTGTGTGGCCTGCCATTGGACCAAATGTTCGTTCGTCTTCCTGTAGCATTTAAACTGTCCCAAGAAAATCACAAAAAATTTGCATTTAGTGTCTTAATTCAGATAATGGTATTTGCTGCATCCTCAGTGCTCTGAGTTCAAGTATTTGTGTTCCACGCTTTCAGATACAGATGTAATTGAAATCTGTAAGATTAAAACAATGTCAGAAGTGAGTTGTTTCTTTCCTCCTGATTAAGATGATCAAAGTTCTGAAGAGCACAGTTTAGCGATCAGACATACTAATTGCTTTCAGCAAGTTTTCCCTGGTGTCTCAGGTCTGGAGTCAAGTGCCTACATTCTGCTGTAAGCATCCTACAACAGGGAACACAGCAGTCTACTACTCACACCTCCACAGCATTGCTCTTTAAAGCATTATTGGTTTATTTATACTCTTAATATTTGTACAGATGTGCTGGCACAAATGGGACTGTTAATGTTTCCCAAAATGCTCAGTTCAGGACAATACTTAAAGTAATCATGTCTTCCTATAAATACGAGCTGTAGCTTAAAATGTATAGTTATGCTGAAGTAGGTTATGTAGACTACCTGATTTCTGGCATTTCCTTAACCTATTGTAGTGTTGAAAATACTCTAGTAATGTAGTCTGAGCAGAGGTGTGATGGGTGGGAGCATGTTTTCGTAGGAAGCAGATTAATGAGCCTCCGAATAGAATTCTTTCAACAAAGTGCTTATAAAGCCGGTTTTAAAAATGCTTGTAACTGTTGAATCTGAGCTTACTATTTTCTTTGCTTTTGCCTGCTCAGAACTATACAATTGTAGAAGTAAACTCTGTGGTTGTCTATTTAGCGTCCTTCATTGCTCATATAAATTTGAGATTTGGGGCATGTGGCAACTTGACTAATTCAAGATGACAAGTAAATGTCTAAGACTGTGCTTGGCAGTTTAGCCTAAGCAGGATTACCTAGATCCTGTGCAGCTCTGATCTTCCTGTACTGGTGTCCTGATCGTTGAAAGCTTGATCTGGTCTCTGCCTCTTCCAGACACAAAGACGTTCTCCCCCAGGGCAAGCAAGCGCTAGGGAAATGTATTTTTACTTTAATGCATAGGCTAATTAGCTTTGTGGGAAACCTTGTTAATCCTGTCTCATGAAATTAAGAGCATCCTGGACATGGTTGGTCATTCTTGGTGCAGTACCAGCTTGCTGGTGTGGTTGGAGTGAACAATAGTGATGACAAGCCCACAGGGCTACGTTAATCGTGGTTGACTGGAGTGACGCTTTAAAAAGTGCTGAAGCAGAGTCTCCTCTTTTCTTTTTCTGTTTTATTTTGCTGTCTTGCTGTCCCTTCCATGGCCAGGCCTGTTATCCTAAAGAAACTAAGTTGTGTTGCAGACTTGGATGTGAAGCTGGTCAGGTCCAGGCTGGGGAAGGAAGATACCATATATCTGTGCAGCAAGATACATGCAGCAGTGCTCTCAGAGAGGAAGTTTTTCTTAGCTTATTCAAGCAATAAATAGTAACTTACAGATATAGATAGTATTTGTAGTTATTTCCCAGTGTTCCAATCAAGACTAGTTTTTTTCCCTATTCAGAGCTCTACCTGCCCAAAGGACTTTGTCCTATCTCAGGCCCATGAATTGTGACTACTGGAATGTTCTGCTCTATGGAGCACCCTAAAGCTTTCAGTCCAGTCTCCTCTTCATCCTTCTTAAATCCTGTTTTACCTTGGATCATGGAACAAGGCAATCTCACACCATGTTTTCTAGACAAAGGTTATACTTCTGGAGTTTCAGTAGCTATTTAATCCTGTACTTCCTTGCTTCACATTCCCATTTTGTGCTGGTGCCTCTCACTAACACTACCTTTGTTTCAAACTGCTGTGCTGCAACCAGCCCAAGGACTTGAGTTGATCCATCCATTGTGGAAAAACAAGGATTGTGCAGGACACCCCCAGTTGGAAGAGTGGTACTGAAGTGTGTGAAGTGTCAGTGGGATGCTTTTGTCATTAATACAGCACAAGAGGTTGTGGAGAAAACCTCTGCTGAGGATAAAGCCGCTAGTAACGTAGCAGGGGCATCTTGTTCTTCAGTGTTCATGCATTTGCAGCAAAACCTGCACATGCCTCACTGTTACTGACTTCAATGGAATCAATTTGAGCAGAAGGCATTGTTAGGCAATGGGCAATCTTTAATAGAATTAAAATGCCTTTCACCCTCTCTGTCAGGAGCATTCTAAATTTGAGCTGTAAGAAGATTTGCTGTTATGACAAATGCTCTCCTTTTACTTCTTGTTAGTAGTAATCCAAGTAAAGAATCTGAGGAAACTTAAAGGTTAGATCATTTTCCTATTGTAAACGTAGTTGTTCACCGATGGTAGTGCTGAATTCAGCTTCTGTTCATGACATGCAGGAGTTTGATTTAGAAAAGAAATTCACAGGAGTTCTCCAGGAGATACTACTACTATTTTTTGTTTGTTTGTTTTTAAATTGAATGAGGTAATCCATATCAGCACTAAAGAGATTATGTGCAATTAGAAGTCATATTCTGAACTAAAAAAAAAAAAAAATGGAGCTCTAATCATACTGGAAATGGAAACATTTGGTTATTATGTTTCTGTTTAATATAACTGCATACATGAACTTTTAGCTTTTGATATTTCAACTTTTTGGTCCAGCTTCACTATTTTTATTATGCCTGCATGAGCCTGTTCTTATGTGATCTGAAATATGTAAATCCACATTTATATTTTTCAGTTTGGAAACTGATTCAAACACAATAGAATATGGGTGTCAACTTGCAATGTTTCTGAGACTCTGTTGGCTTTATATGTCTACTTTGAGATGTTTCTAGTCCTTTTTCCAAAACTCCTTGAATTTGTTCACAGAATTTATGTGATGCCTTTGGTTTCTTTGTAATGTCAGAAGATGCTAGATATTCAGAAAGTTAATGTTCGTTTTTTCATAAGTTTCTTGAGTAGTGACAGCAACAAATCAAATTTTTGTTTGCCTACAATGTTAGTAAATAACAAAAAAATTCACATAGGAAATGAAAATTTCACCTGCTAAGACAAGTTTTTTATAAAAGACTTTTCAAAAGAATATATTTGCCATTCAGTACAGCTGAAATGCAGCCTAAAATACAAGAGTCCTTTAGAAATGCGTTGCTGATGAAATTGGCATTTTGAACAGAGGAAAAAAATAGAGGACAAAACCTGTGACTGCTACAATATTTATGTTAGGGCACAGTTGCTTGGCAGTATAGAAAATGAGGAGTATATGTTTGTAGGAAAGACTGGTTTCTTTGTGGACTGTCTTGTTATTTTCCCCAGGTCTGCACAGTCAGTCATCTATAGCTAATAAATCCTTTTGGCACTGCATTTTTTTACGCGAACTTTTATTTTATATTTCAATGTGAATCTCATTTTCTCTTGAAGTGAGTCATGATTTACTGAGGGAATAAGCACTGGGCAGTCTGCATAAATATCACAAAGTCAAGTTTTCTCTGCTGTCACTCTTGAGTTCAGTCAGGGTCTACTCTTCACTGAAAACCATCAGGGCAGTAAGCATTCAGCATTAGTTTGCTGCCTAGCCTTTGTGTGAGCCCTTGAATAGGCTGTCTGAGTATTGCACCACTATAACTTATTTTTATATCCCTCTAGGACTTTAACTTATTGCCAGTGGGTGGAAAATCTTCATGAGACGCAGAAGATGGTTTCGCTTTTTGGCCCCTTCAGTGACTTGCTGAAATGGATCCTGTGCCATCTGACCAAAGGGATTGTGAAGCGGGAGATGTTTGGCCATGGCATTGGCCGCTTCTCGGAGGAGGAGATGTACACGCTGATGGAGAAGGACATGCGGACTCTAGCAAGTCTCCTGGGTAGCGTACAGCGAGTTACATGTGTTCTCTTTGTTTGCAGCCCACTGTCTGCAGGATGAAATCAGCTGGCAGCTTGATTGTGTACACAGTCCCATTTTGTCAGTAGGCAGAGTCCACACTGCTTTGTCGTTCAGTAACACTCTCACTCTGGCAGGGACAAGCGTTTCTTTCCCTGCTGTTTGCCACCAAGTTGTGTGTTTAGAGGAGTAAGTGGCACCAGCTATGCATATCTAGAGGAGCAGAACGTGGCTTGTGATTTTAGAAGAGCTTTTTCCTATGTGAATTTAGGAAAACGTAATGTTTAGTTTTGCAAATGAAACTTGCTTATATTTTGGGGGAGGCTCATTTTTCTTCATGGGGCTCATGGCTGTTTGATAAGATTGTTAGGAGGCTGCCATTTGAAACTCTTTGCAGATATTATTTTGATAAGCTCGACTTTGATTAGTGTCATCAGCTTTATTCAAAGCTGCTAGTAGGAGATGGGTCTGTGTTGTTAAAATAGGTGGTTTTAAGCTTCTTAATTGCCATGGGTGGATCCCATGGAGTTAGCCTTAAAGTTGTCCACAGTTAGAACAGCACAGGCCTCGTTTCTGTTGCATAGCTTAGGCTGAAATCTGTACTGGAGCTATCTACACTGTGCTTCTCCCCTTGCAGCGTGCTGAGAGCTAACCATCTTGTGCTTTTGTGTAAAATTTGCCTTTTGAGGAGTTGATTTGGAGCAGGTTGTTTCTTCCCTTGAGCTTGTGCCTCTCTGGCACAAAGAACCAAGAGAAGATGGTACACGTGTGACTGCTTTGTTCCCTTTTGTGGTTACTTTAAAGAGGCGTCTGAGTGGAGGGCAGGAGGGATGCTTCCCCTGCCCTGTGCTTAAAATAGGTGGAGTGGATGAAGGGGGCAAGGTGAGGGAGAGCCCAGCAGAAGGCAGAAACTACATGCTTGCTGAGAAATGAGGGGAAGAGAGATACTTCTGGACTTCCAAGGTGTTTTGGAAAAGAGAACCTAAGTTGGGCTGTGTAGAGTCTTCCATAACTTTTTCTGAAACACACCTGCCAAGTTGATGGATTAGGAGCAAAGTGGAAAAAAGACACGTGATGCATCAGCACAATGGCCAGGGAGAAGAATTGTTGACAGCTCTTCTGTCAACACTTTCTCATGCTGTATTTTGTTTTGCAGCAAAAAAAGTTACCTATTTTAGTGCCTTCTCAAAGAAAACCTGGTTTGGAGTTTGAGGTCCCTTTTCTTTCTCGGGGAGGAAGGGCGACAGCAGCTCAGTTTAGAAGAGGTCTGAGCACATGTACTGGAGAGCTGTGGCCAGATCAGGATTCCCTCAACTGTTGGACTGCTGTTGCCATAGCTTCGAAGTTGGCACTGTATGGTTCCATGTATATCACAAAGAGGAATGGGGTTGGAATGGAAGCTGAAGTGAGTTCAATCCATGATTTGGGAGCTGAGCCAAGCCCCCTAGTTCTGACTAGACAAAGCTGGCAGACTGAATGGAGCAGCAGTGAGTGTGTCTGTGCTCAAGTCATCTTTGTCTGCCTAGAGCAGATATAGCCTTCAAAAGAAAACTGAAACATGTTCCTGAGTACCTGAGTAGAAGGCTCTAGGTTCGCTTATTTGAAATCTGCATCCTTCTGTCTCTGGAGTCTGTACGGACACTCAGATTCATAAAGTTTGGAGTTCAAAGGGATCATTAAATCATCTTGATAGATCTCTGAATTGGACTGCTTGGTTGCTGTCCTGAGGACCATGTCTTTTTTGTCTGGAGTATGTCTTTCATCCAGTTTTGATTACAAGATTTCTGCAGGGGGAGATGCCACCACTTTCATTAGTAATTGGTGACAGATGTTGATCACCATCAAAAGCTGCTCAAGATCTGACCTGTTCAAGTTGGAGTTTGTCCAATTCCAGCCTGCAGGCAGATGCTTCTCCTGGTTTCTTCTTCTTCCCTGGGTGGCCTGGGTCATCTCCTTGTGAAGGTAAATGCTGTAATTGCTCTCTCCTGGTTTTGGTGGGAAAAAACACTGGAAATCCTCAAGGATAAGGTGTTTTCTTCACTATATATATATTTTAAAACGTCCTGCGTATGTTACCAGAGAAGGTTTTGTATTTAATTCCAGATTATTGATAAGAATGTTGTGCTTTTTATGCTTCAAAAAGCCTTGATGAGCATCTGCTGTGTATTTGTTACTTTACTACATTAACAGCTGAATATTGTGCAGTCTTTTTTTTCATCTTCCCTTCTGAAATGGATGTCAGGTTAGTCAGTGTGCAGTTATGTGAATCATTGTATTAGCCCTTTTGATTATTCCTGCATTTGTCTACTGTTCTATAATTGTCTTGATCTTTTCATTAACATGCTCAGGTTTTCTCCAGCTGTTTATGGTTGGAGGTAGTAACTGTGGTCTCCAGGTACTATCCTGGAATGGCAACAGGAGGTGGAATGGGGACTTCTAGCCTGACTGGAGATTCCCTGAAGGGAGAAGGCAGTCAGTCAGCCTGTTGCCTCCACAAGAATCTTCGTAAGATTCCCTTCTCCATACACGTGCCGATGTATTTTCCCAGAAGAGGAAGCAGTTGGGATTTTGGCTGTTAATTAGAGGGCAATCTTAAGAGCTTACAAAGGAGGCCTGTCATACAGCATAGCTGCACGTGCCAAACTGTAGCTGTCAGTCATCGGGGATATCAGATTAATTTAATGCTCCCCATTTTTTAACAGAGCCCATTCTCATGGGAACAAGAATAATTTTTAAATTCCAAGAGTTGCTTCCAAAGAATGATAACTTGGCAGCTGCCAGGTCTTGTGGCACTCATTTTGACATTTCCAGTCACATCTTGGGTGCTGTTTTTTCTTTCTTTTTAATTTCTGAGAATCATTTTTCCTTCTCTCATATACCTCCTTCCCTAACAGACTCCTCCAGATCTCATATAAATGTGGAAATTGGAACTAATCCTCATGTGGTGGATTAGCCTGCCCCCTTAATACTAGCTTGCTCTCTGTTGTGCAGTTTCTAACTCATAAATGTCATTTGCTTGTGCTGTAGTAGTTTCCTGCTGCCTGGTAGAAGTGTAAGGAAGTTGGGGGGAAGCAAGCATATGAACTAGCAATGTATAAAGATATACATTTGGGTAATTATCCATTACGATGCAAGTCAGTGGGCAGTGCCCATATATCTGTTGGTGCTCTCTCAGCAGTCTGCCTGCCTCAGGCTTTAGGGCAAATGGGGATTTTGAGCAGGGAGTTGCAGGGCAGTAGCTGCTGGAACCAGCTTTTTAAAAGCATTTGATGTTTTGTGGAGGGCAGGGGTGCTCAGGGCTGAAACACAGAGATGGGACCAACCTGAAGGTGAGCCTCTAATGCTAGCTGAAATTCCCTGTGACTGCCCTCCTGGCCCCACACATGGTGGGGTTTTGCCACCAAGTAGCTGTGTGACTGTACAGTACACCAGACTGGGGAAATGATACTGCTAAAAACTAACCTTTTGTTTTGCTGATCAGTTTGGTGCCTCTGGCAAGGTCTGCTGTGGAGCAATGTAAATATGGAAAGAAAAGGAAAGAACCAGGCAGCAGGACTGTTTCTTTCAGAATCTTAACTGAAACCAGCAAATCATGAAACCCAGTCCTTTGGCTGGGAAACTAAGATCTGATTCTTGACATGGCACCAGGCCATAAGAAAAAAAGTAATTTTAACAGAGGCTTTTACATATACATTAACCAAAGAAAACTTAAGACTGACACCTCAAGCAAAAATCAGATTACGAGACTATCCTTCAAAACTTAACAGAAAGAGAATACAAAGAGCTGAGCTCAGATATTAAACTTTCAAGCAACTCCTTGAGGGATATATATGAGGGCTTTTTATACTTCAAAACCAGTACAGAACTATTCTGAAATGCAATTAGTTTATTAGTTACTGATCTAACAACACAAAAGATCCAAGTTACACACTCAACCTGCACACTTTGCCAAAGTGATCTGGCAAGTTCTACAGTTCAACAACCATCAGCCCTACTTGCTTTACCCAGCCACATATATATACTTAATCCTCTTACATTACAGAAAGGATACCAGTGCAGCAGATAGCAATGTGATGGCAGAAATTAATGGAAATAAAATTCACTAAGTTTTATCTTCCACTAGGATGTCCTTTTATCTTTAGTACAACAGTATTCTCTTGTTGCATACTTAACAAAGGTAAGATATTATAACAAGTTCATGAGGTAAACCTCACACTACCTATTTTTAGGTGTCATTTAAGTGCTCTGAAATGTCCCTGTTTTCCCCTAGCAGTGACTACTTCTCTCTTCTGACTGCAGGTGATACGGAACTTAGGCTTGCAGCTGTGGTCCCATGCAGTCACACTGAAGTTAAATGAATAAAGTCATGCACATGCCTTCCAAAAGGTTAACAGTAAAGAGAGAACTAGAAGCCACACACCCTGCTTTGCAGCCCTGCGATCCAGTCATGGACTACTTGAACAATTTTTACATATGCATGTTTCTACAGCATCATATCTTGAGAAATGGAGGCATCAAATTAAGGAACATTTAAAACCTAAGCCTAGATAAGGCCGTGTTAAGTCTTCCAAGAAAGAGTAACAGTTTGCTGGTTTGGAGTCTGTCACCTGTAACATGCAATGTGCTATATGTATCAGATGGTTCTTGCATTCAGGGTTCGTGTTTCATTTGTGCTATATGTAAATTATTTAAGCGCTTTTTGGTCCATATAGAGTGACATGCTTTATTTAAAAAAAAAACAAAAAAGGGGAGGGGCCTAGGATAGCTCCCTATATGTGAAGTACTCACAGACAAAACATACCTATGAACCACGGGCTTCAGAACAGCTCCTTATTGTCAAATACAGGATCTTCTATCAGAATGTGCAGTGTACTGTTACGAGTGACTCCAAGATGAGTCACACTAACAAAAAGCCCCTGCTACTCACAACGCTGAAAAGGATATCTGCATATACAAACAGCTTCCCTATATACTGATGCTATCTCCTACGCTGCAGTATCAAACAAGTGGAAACATCTACAAAAAAGGCTTCTGGCAGGGCAAGCATCTGGCAAGTGCTTGAGCAAGAGAATACAAGCTAAATGGTTATTTCACTTCTGTTTTTAATTAACATCTGCCAGTATAAAATACTACCAACACCTGCTTCCAGTTTATGCCTTAAATGTCAATTCCAGGGACTTGGATTACACTGGATATGTAGAAACATAATTTTACATAAACTATATGTCTGCTCACTGATCTCTTCACCTCAATTTTCTGCATAGCCTCAGCACCATACCCTTCCAAATAATCTCAGCAACTTTTTCTTTCAACATTTCACACTAGTGCTGATGTTGCAGGAAGAAAACTTCTCTTTCCCATCTAGTCTCAAATAACATGCTCTTTGGTGGAGCTGAAGAACGTGTCAGAAATGTCCCTCCCATTCTGAGTGGCACAGAAATAAAAGGACTCTATTCCACATCAGCTTCATCCTGACACCATTCTGAAATGGCCCAAGCACCAAGTTAAGCCCAGGATAAAGAAAAGGAGTCACAGGAATAGGGCATTTTAGCTTGCAAGTTCTCAAATCAGTTGCAAATATGACCTCAAGTACTTGCATTCTTCAAGAGACTGTAAAAGTCACCCAGGAATGCAATCTACATTTCAGTGCACAACTGGTATGCTGTTCAGATACCCACCATAGCACACAGCTGCTGTTTGCAAACAGCTGCCTGTGTAGGTAAGTATGTGCATGCTTGTATTTAGCTATACAACTTCAGTATATACACCAAACCAGTGTAAGGAAAGATACTCTGATATTTTAAACTGTAATTCCACTTCTCTCCATCCCTCTTTTCAAAACCCTCTGCTCATTTCTATTCTGCTCCCTTACCAAGACCTGTGCATCTCTCAGGATCTCTGACCTTTCCAAGTTTGATACTTGTCTGTCCTTAGAAATGACACAAAAGCGACATGGTAAGTCTACTGCACTAAAGCCTCTCTGAATGGTTTTCTACATCCATGTTTGCTCCCATCATGATCCCCAAAATTACCCGTGAAGCAGTTACTAGTGCCAATATCTCACATGTCTAATAAGGCTTCTTTTGTACTTATACTGATGGTATGCATCATACTATCGCTCATCATCTGCTCAGACTGGTGGACTCTAGTGCATCCTGTGTCTAATTTCACAAAACTTGGATCGACATGTACATTTTCCTGAACATAATCTTCTTTACCACTTAAGGTTCAGTCTTTCAGGAGAAGAGACTGTAGCTTTTTTAAGCTAGAGACAAATATAAATACATGAAGGAAGCAACACACCTTCATAGTCTATCTTAAAACAATGACTATTTCCAGGCTTCAATATTCATGAAACTACTCCCATTGAACTCTGCAGTGCTAAAGAGACATCTTCTCAATAGAGCGAAAGACATTTTGATGTGAAAATTACTAACACGCACAAAAAACATGTAATAAAATCATGTTGAAAAACGAGATTGTTTCCTCAGAAAGGAGGAGAATGAGAACCTAAGATTTGAAGAAATCTTTTCCCAGTCTTTCTTCACAGGACAGTTGTGGGCTGGAAAAGGACAGTTTCCAGCCTGACTTTTTACAGCCCTTACACTGGCTCCTCAGGGTTTCCAGAAACACACACAGCAACTCCATTCATTTTACAGAGCCAAAGAACATCAGCTTTGCTTGTTGTTACTAGTGAGCATGGCAAGAGTTGCCCTTCAAAACCTTCACCTCCTAGCCATTCTTTAATTTAGGTTAAGTTTGAGATGTATAAACTGGAAAACGGACCAAGAAAACCTCTGGCTCAGGTTTCTTGAGAGCTTGCTTCTGTTTAACACAAAACACTGAAGTCTAGCTAGGCTTTCTCAATTTTACATTTCAGCAACAACGCAGGTTGTAGTCTTCTGTTAGGATAGGCAGTCCCACCACAGTATTCAAAGGCCT
>JAVHNF010086729.1:13747-24818 GCA_034783455.1 Micropsitta finschii
ATGCTGTGGAGAGAATCCTTCTGAGCCTAGTGAGGCAGTGCCTGTGGGTAAAGGAAGGATTTTTGGTGCAAAATTTACAGTGCGAGCAACATCTCTTTTTTTTTTTTTTTCTGACAGTTGTATTCTAGGTATCTGTCGATAATTCAAAATGCACTTGTTCCTGTAATGTTCTGTCCTTGTGCCCTTGCTTTTGTGCCATTCTGTCTTAACCTGCTTCTCTTAGCAGTGCCCTTTGGACTGCATGTGTGATTTCCTGTAAGTCTTATTTATCCTTCAGGAAAATACATACTTCCTTTTATCCCCTGATTCAGAGGTTGAAGAGCCAATCCCAGAAGAAGGAATAGGTAGCTTCTGGCTGGCTTTTGTTTTGATTTTACTATTGCTTACAATAGATGAAATTAAACTCAAAGTGTAAGGAGGTACAAAAGAAACTTTTTGTTGTGAACTGATGAAAGGAACATTCACTAATACTCTGCCAGTGTTCAGAGGAGAATGATTGTGAAACTTAGATCAGCAAGCTGGGAAAAACAATGAATGCCTTTGTAGTGAAAAGCAGAAATACGTGTCTTTTTCCAGGGGAATAGTACTTTAAAAGAAATTTCTATCTTTTGGAATAGAACATAAGCAGAATTAATCAGTTGTTTTGGTGTTTGGAGATTGTGAGTAGGCAAAGTGTGTAGTGTTACTTAATGATTTGCTTAGTGACAAATGTCTGGACAGCAATGACCAACCACTGTTTCAAAATCTTTCCCCCCTATAAGGAATTTTGCTACCAAGTGTTAGAGAAACTTCTCATCTCCTGTCTTCCAGCAGTTTTCCAAAAACATATAAACTCATTCTTTGTACCTCCCATATATCCCCTTTGCATGCAAGTTTATTCTCC
Organism: Micropsitta finschii; assembly: GCA_034783455.1. Classification (NCBI taxonomy): domain Eukaryota; kingdom Metazoa; phylum Chordata; class Aves; order Psittaciformes; family Psittacidae; genus Micropsitta; species Micropsitta finschii. Next base: position 14,631 of record JAVHNF010086729.1, read on the forward strand.
CTCTCATTGGTCTTTCCTTGGTACTTAGAAATGCAACTAGTTCTGCCAGGCATCCAGAAAGGATGAATTCCTCCATGGAAGTGTGGAGAATAATCACTGGTGTCAGTGTTGTTAGCTCTGTTTAACTTGTGTTGTTTCAGTTACAGCAAAGATAATTGCTACAGATGGGCAATGCACATGCAGAGCCACAGGAAACTGCACAGCTTGGGCAGGCATTAGACTGACTATATAATGATCTGGCTTTAATTACATGGATAATTGTGCACCTTTTTCTATCCCATTTGCATGTCCTCAGATCAGGCCTGGTGAAATCTTATCACCCCTTCTGCTCTACTTCATGATATGAAATGCCAGGCAGGGTCCTTCACGCATTAACTTCAAGGAGTTTGAGATTAGGTCTTTCAAAGTGTGGGGGAGTCTTTTTGCCACTCTGATTTTATTTTGGATATTGCAGGTTTGTTGTGGAATTTGTCCTCCAATGACCAGCTGAAGCACCTGCTGATTAGAGAAGCCCTGCAGACACTGACCGAAGCTGTTCTCATCCCTTACTCAGGCTGGCCGGATAGAGATTACCCAAAGTCAAGTGTTTTACCTGACCCTGATATCTTCTACAATGCCACAGGATGCCTGAGGTAAGCACTCAGTCTACAAGTACCCAAAACACTAGTGATGATAAAACAGGCCTGCATACTTACTTTCTTGCTTGCTTTGAACTTTGATGGCTCCAAGAAAAAAGTCTGCACATAGATCATATTTTGAAATGCCTCATATGTATCAGACCCAGAAGAATTACTGCTAAATGCAATGAAAAGAACTTTATAAGGCTCTGATGTATTAATTTGATGGATACTCCACAGACTAAAAATACCCATAACAGACGATAGTAATCAGAGGCCTTGTTGGAGCATAGGTGCATTGAAGTCAAAGAGATCCTTCACAGAGTAACAGTTGTTAGTATGATGTATAGTACTAGCCCCTGACTGATGATGACAGTAGCAAAACCAAAGCTTTTATAAATGATTGTAGGAGTGGTATTACAAAGTAGCACTGGAGAAAAGCTAGCAGAAACTTTAAAACTATGTGAGCCTTTGAAAGTTATTTTAAGACTGTAGTGCCATGGTGTCCAAACCTTTTTGATCATACACCCCTGTCAATAAAAAGCTTTTGAGAACACTCCCTCAGTATACGTATAGTTATTTGTTTATAGGTTTTATACAGGTACTGCTGTGCTAATATATTATGTGCATTAGAAAACATACATAAAACCAGAAACTAAAAAGGATGCTATAAAGATTAAATAATTACTGGTTTACTTTTTTAATTTTATTAATTAATGGGACAAAAATATTTCCTTCAGCCCCACAATGAACTGTCTTGTGCACTCGTTGGAGAGACCAGTGATGTAGTGGATGTATAGCACGGTGACCTTTAAAGCCTAGATCTATAGTTGTGTGATCTGCTGATACAAATACAACATTGACACTTTCATAGGATGTGAAGTTCTTTGACCCATATAATTATCAGTTATAACCTCTTTGTTAATAACTTTTTCATAAACAGTTCCTACTTTTGATTTCTAGAATTTATGAAACACAAGAAGCAACTATCTATTGGAGTAACATAAAAATATGCCTACTCTACAAGTTCAGAATAATTAAAACTCTTAATCATAGCTTGAGTATGTCTGTACTTCTGATTGGCAGAACAGATTTGTGTTGAAAGCCATAACTGCTTCTCATCTAGATCGTTTACTTGGAAAGGGGACATGGTACCTACAAGCATATAGAAGTGTTCAGTTTTCAGCTGCTGCCAAAGATGCGTACTTCGATGTATCATAATCTATAGCTAAACTGATTAGAAAATTACTTAACCTAAATTAGGAAAAAGACATTTTCAATTTCTGTAGTAAGCCCTCCGCAACTTTTGGCACAAGTTCAAGTGAATTGAGGACAGTTTGCAGCCATGGGTGGAATAATAGATTTACAGATGTGTATTTACTTCTGCAGTCAGTTAATAGCCTCATGAACAGAGTAGCTACTATAAAGAAACACCAAAGGCCTTAGTAAACACACCCCTAATTTGTATAAAAATTGCATCTTTAATAAAAACACCTTTTAAAATAATAGTTTTATTTTAATAACACATAAAAATATAGCCCTTTGTGAGTTCAAAGTCATTGCACATTAAGTAAATACAAATATGTGTGTGAGATGCATGTCTTGTTTACACATTAAAAAAATGCATGAATGGACATAGTTTGAAATAATTAATGAGTAATATATAAGTGCAAAGGCATAGCCTGAGTTTTAAGCTCTCCTTAGTAACATATAAGGAATTAAATTTGAAATATAGAGGCTGGGAAGCTTCCCAGTTTTGCCTTACACATACCTGCTTCATTAACATGTCCTATAGCAGAGTAGTTGTATCTGTACTGCGTGAATGTTTACTGTGTAAATGGCTCTGAATCTGAGTTGTGTGGCTTCAGAAGACAAATGAATTGTTAGCTGCCAAACAGTGTCCAACAATAAAGCACCGTTTTCTGCAGGAATTCCTATCAGCACACTAAGTACTAGTTAACTTCATCTGTAAGCAATAATTAACTTTTATTTACTCTGATGGTTCAAAAGCAAATACTGAGAAACATTAACTACCCATAATAAAATCTCTCTAGCTGACACTATTGGCATTGTCTATGAAATAAAGTGGCTTGTCTTATTTCATATTAGTTAGTCCAAGCTGCATTTGTAAAGAAACAAGTCTGGCTGTTAGGTGTGCTGCTCTGCAGTGGCATTACCTGATCCTCCACTGCATTTGAACTCTGGAACCATCTCCTCCCTATGAGTCAGCCAAAGAGAGCACAGAATTATTCTCAGTTTTAGCGTGGTATGACTCTTTCTGAGCTAATGGAGCAACTTGACATGACTTTATATGAGACGATGTCGTGGCTTAAACCCAGTCTGTAAATTAGAACTTCCCCCCCCAACTCCCAGAGGGATGGGGAAGAGAATCAGTGTAATTCCCATGGGTTGAGATAAGAACAGTCAAGTAACTAAAGTATAACACAAAACTACTACTGCTACCACCAATAATAATTACAATTAGGGGAATAACAAGGGGAGAGAATACAACCTCTCACCACCCTCAGACTGATACCCAGCCCAGTCGAGCAGTGATCTAAACCTTCCGGGTAACTGCTGCCAGTTTATATAGTGGGCAAGACGTGCTGTGGTATGGAATACCCCTTTGGCTAGTTAGGGGCAGGTGTTCTGTCTCTGTTTCCTTCTGGCTTCCCCTCATCCCCGGCAGAGCATGAGACTCAGAAAGTCCTTGGTCAGAGTAAACATTACTTAGCAACAACTAAAAACATCAGTGTTATCAGCATTGTTCCCAGGCTGAGAGTCAAAAACACAGCACTGCATCATCTACTAAGAAGGGGAAAAAAGACTGCTGCTGCTGACCCAGGACACTTGGTAAATTAATTAAATTGCATTTTGGAACGGCATGTTTTTCTCTGAAATACAAATTAAATCTTTTGAGGTGATCACTAGAAGATTGGATGACACCTTTACACTGAAGCTAGCTTGGAAATGTTCTATTCTGTCAGTGGTGTTGGGTATTGGTTTTGGCTGGGTTTAGGTTAATTTTCTTTGCTGTACCTTGTATGGGGCTGGGAGGGAACGAGCAAGAGGCTTTGTGGTGCTTGGTTGCCTACCTGGGTTGAACCGCCACACCTTGAGTTGTTCAGATTTTTTCTTTTAATGTATTTACCCTTTTACCTATAGAAATAAGCAACCAAATAAAAGTTTATGGAGTAACCTCTTGAGAACTTTTAACCTGAAGTATTTAGCAATTCTTTTGAAATAATCTGTTATTCATAGTAATGACATCTGTCTTAAATAGCTAACAAATCCTCTTCTGTTACTGTGGTACTTCATCTCCTTTATAAATTTTTTCTACACCTTAGGCAAATAAGTTACTATTTGTATAAATGTTACTGCTAAAATCTACTTTATTAAATTCAGTTGGTTTATTTTCAGGAACTTTTGATTACTGGAAACACCACATCTGCTAGGTCTTTAGCACCTAGAGCGTTACAATAGGTGTTTTCCTGCATTTTTAAATATTTCTTTAGCTCTGCAATAGTTAGGGATTTTTTTTTTTTTTTTAGTATGCTAGAATAAATAAGGTTTTAATCTGTGTTCCCCCCCCCTGTTTTCAATAGATTGATGAAGATGAACCCTTATTCCTGAGTCTAATTGAAGATCTGTTTCCAGATATCCAGCTTGATAAAGTAGGCTATCCTGAACTGGAAGCTGCCATTGATAAACAGGTGATGTTTGTCTTGATCTATGCTGCTGTGGCATAACTATCAGTATGTGACATCTAAGAAAATCATTGCTTTTGAATCTATCCAGCTGGTAATAATATGTTTTACTTTTTAGAGGAAAAGTAAACTTTTTCGTAAATCTTTACCACCGGTAGATTATTAAACTTGTTTTTAAAGGTGTCACTGAATTGTGATTGTGGTGTCCTGTGGTTTTCTTGTGAGTCATTTGTTGTGACCAGTTAGAAAAACGCATGTCTACATTCCCCAGCAAGTTGGGGGGCAGGGGAAAGAGAGCAAACAAAGGGGTTTTGATAATTTAATAAACAGTTTGGTTTAGTTAGTTTATTATTTAGTTTAATAAATTGTTTAATAAGTGAAAGAAAAAAAGAAAAAAACCCCAAATCTTTCAAAAGCAATTCCTCACAGCAGACTGATGCCCAGGTAGTCTCTGAGCAATGACTACTTTGGAGAAAACTCACTGCAATTTTATTAATGAGCATGGTGTTATCAGTGTAGTTAAACAGTCTTTAAATGTCCCTTCCAACCCAAACCATACTGTGATTCTATGGTATGGAGTGTCCTTTTGGTCATCCTTTTTTTGGAGTCGGCTGTACCAGATGTATCCTCTCCCAAACTCTTGCTCCTCAGCCTACTAGCTGACTGGACTGTGTGAGAAACAGAGGTCTAGATGCTGTATACACACAGTTCAGCAATAGCCAAAACACTGGTGTGTTATCAACATTGTTTTGATCACAATTAGAAAACATGGCAAAATGGAGAAACAACCCCGATCCATCCCAACCAGATCCAGTACATATGTGCAACTGTTAACAGGATCTTTTGAGAACATGTCAAGTCTACTTGTGAACATCTTTTTTGATAAGGGAAATATATAAGATTATCATAGAATCCACGAGTTTTAGAAATTGTCAAGAGAAGATAAATCTTCAGTGATGGCATTGGACTACCTTGTTTTATGTAAAGAAAGAAATTCAGAGAGCTATATTCTATAGTGGAGAGATAGGCAGCTTGACTCGTTTGGTGTCAGCTGTGAGATCTGTTAAGGTGTAAATGTATCCATGGAAATGGTGCATATGGTGTCTTTGTGCTTTGCAAGCTCCATTGCTTTAGCAGTGGCGTTCTTCATGGCGATAAGGAGTTAGCGGCAGCATATACTTTATCGTTGCTGTTGGTGAATTTATTTTGTGCTGCTTTCTCTTCTTGGCTTCCTTGAAGATTTAGATAAATAAGTTGAACTGACATGAGCTGATATGTGAATAATATAACAAGTGGTAGTGCCAGTTCCATAGTTACAAGTGACTGTGACAGTAATTTTAAAAGCTGTTTTGTCTTATCAGTAAAAAGTTAGTCCTTTTTATACTGATAATACTTTTCTGAGGTTATTTTTGAAACATAATTAAAAGCAGAAATCATACTTGAATTAAAATATAGTTGTTATTTTGAGAGCTTCACTTTTATAACATAATCTTGAGCTTTTAGAAAATTTTTTGACTATCAAAAACATATGGTGCTCTATGAATACTTAAGAAATAGTTCTAGATTTTCTCTACTGGCTAAAATCTGTTTCGTTCACTTCCAGCTGAGTCACTTTTGCAAGCTACAGCAATACCATTACAGTGAGATAACTTCTTTAAGCTTGGAACTAGCAAAAAGTAGTAAACAAGCATATGATATCTGATTCTAAAGCATCATGTCTTTTGTTAGAAGGATAATATAAAAAGGTTACTCAAAGCTCTGCCTGTACACTGAGAATTAACAAAATGTTTTACAAAAAGCTTTTGACTATTGTAAGGATTTAGAAACACAAATCATCATCATAAAAAAGCAACTGTTCTGAGAGGCAACTGAAAATGCTGTATGGCTATGGAAGACATTGCTAGAAAAAGTGTTTTCAAAATTTTTGGCTTTTCCTTAAAATTATGTTTTAATCCTAAAAAAAAAAATTATATTTTAACCCTAAGAGGATTAAAAAAAAAAAAAATATTTTTCTTAGTTTATTTTTCTGAATACATGTTTGAATACCAAATTTCTTCACAGAGAGGGTAATGAGGTATTGGAACAGATTAGGGAAGTAGTTGAATCACTGTCCCTGAAAGTGTTCAAAAACCATGTAAATGAGGACCTCAATGATACAGTTTAGTGTTCCTAACTTCCTCAGGTCTTAGTAGTCCTGGGGTAACGGTTGGACTTAATGATCTTAAAGGTCTTTTCCAACCTAGCTGATTCTATCTATCCCTTCTTTTTCCAAATATTTTTTTTATATACACAAAAGCTTTAAAGAGTGTAGTCTTCTGATGAAGATTTCTGTATTTAGTTATTTATTTTTAAAGCATCAAAATATCTTGTGCTCTAAATTACTAGTAATTTGGTTTTCTATCACTTTCTATAGGTGGAGGAAGCTGGACTTATTTGTCATCCTCCTTGGAAACTGAAAGTTATCCAACTTTTTGAAACCCAGAAAGTAAGGCATGGATTGATGACGCTAGGACCTAGTGGTGCAGGAAAAACTGTTTGCATACACACTTTAATGAAAGCCCTGACAGGTATGTGAATATTTATGTTGTAAACTGTTATTAAACTTTAAACCATGTTGTTTTTTCATAGCAAGCCTAACTTACTTCACTGTGAGAATATATTACTGGAAGCGACTGTGTTGTATGATACTAATTTTTGTGGTAGTACCTTTTGAAAGCTTGAAAATGTCTGACATTGGAAGTCATATAATACATATCCTATACTCCATGTTATGATACTTATATCAGAAGTTCTTATTCTAGAAAAACTGAGAAAGATTTTCACTGGCTGGATAGACAGCTTGGGCAAGAGATTAAAGCATCTCCCAGCTTTGGCTGAGGTAATGCTGAAACCTTCCCCTAATTGTAAGTATTTAGAACATGATTCACAAGGCAGTGTCTTTATATGCAGTAAAAAACAACTGCTTCTGTCCTGTGTTGCTGCTAGGAGATCCTGTTTTAGGCAGTGACAAAATCTTCAAGTATGTCTTCTTGTCCTCTGTATTTCTAAACAAAAATATTAGTAGAAGAACTTCTGTTTGATCTTATTAAAAGCTCATAGCTGAGGGAGAAAAAACACATCTCTTGATGTAAGCTTGTGTTAAGCCATTTCACAGGCTTCAGTGGGCTTCTTATGCAATTTTCCAGAAATGGATAGTTTCTGTAAAATATTACTCAGCCAATAGCCAGCCTCTCATCTGTGCAGTAACTTAGTGTGCTTAAGAAACACTGTGAGCTCTGCATTGCAGTGTAAATGACTGTTCCATTTTGGACAAAAAAGCAGAAAGAACGCATAGTAGTGTAATACTATTTTCCTGTATTTCTGTAGCACTGAGATGTGAACTACTACCAAGATAAAGCTCCCACAATATTTTTTTAAAGCTGATCTTCTGGTATAACCTCAAAAACTGTAAAACTACAGTGTTTTGCCAGGCTTCTCTCTTGCATGTTAGTGAGCTGTGATTATAATTAAGATTTCGAGATAAACCATTTTTTAACCTTGCTCTTTTAACATTATTGGTTCCTGTGTAAGATGTAATACTAAGTTTTCGAAAGATGTCTGGCATAGGATTTTTTTAAACTGTTCTTAATGAGGCAAATATAAAGGCTATATGATCATAATATGGCTAGATAGAATTTGGCTGCTTAAGAGACTTCACAGGGATATGCCAATATGGTATACTTTGTCCATTCCAAAATGGACAACAGGAAAAAACAACAGTCAACCATGTGGCTCATTTCTCTGGTTTTTAGTCATTGGGATTTAAAAATATGTATTCAAAAAAAGGCTTTAAAGCTCTATTTGATAGGCCTGCAAAATATTAAACAAAACCTTGAATAAATTTTATCTTGCTGTTTTTCTGTTCTCAGTGAATCCATGAAATGTGACTTGTACTTTCAGAAGTTTCAGAACTTTTTTGTACTTGAAATTTTGATGACTGCAGTTAACAAATATTGATGTATAGCAAGAGATAAATTTTCCAAGTAAATACATAATCACTTATAATGATGAATGCATATTAAAACATACATCTGGGTGTAATGATCTTGAATTTGTCAAAGTTCTCTGACTGTTGAAAATAAACATTCTAACTAATGATCTGCCTTTGTAGATTGTGGACAGCCACATCGTGAAATGAGAATGAATCCTAAAGCTATAACTGCTGCACAAATGTTTGGTCATCTTGATGTGGCAACAAATGATTGGACAGATGGAATATTTTCAACGCTCTGGAGAAAAACTTTAAAAGCCAAAAAAGGTAGAATGAAACACAGTTCCCTCCAAAACAAACCAAACAATCAAGCTTCAGGACATCTCTTTAAAGCATATTAGCAGATTATTTTTTTTTTTTTTTTACGTACATGGAAGTATTGGAATATTGCTGCAAATTGCTGCAAAACCTTCTGTCTATTGTATAGTTTTCCTTTCAAATGCTTTGTGTTCAAACAGTGTATTGTAGCAAATATTGCTTCACTGAATTTGATGATCCCTGTCTTTCAAATGACAGGCCCTTTTTATGGAAGCACAGGGAAGGTGAGTGCCAGTTCCCCCAACACTGGTATACTACAAAAAAATTTTGGTGCAGTCAAGATTTCTACCTAGTCTCAAGGTTCTGTACTAGAAGGGTATGAATTTCCTTTCTATCATACACACTAGCCCTGCACATACCATAGTCCATGTCAAATGGCACTAGAGAATTCTATTTGGGCAACCAGTTTCTGCCTAAAGTAATGCTAGCATATATTCTTTGATACATTAACTAAAATATACTTGGGTGCTAGTGGATTCTTCCTTGTATTGTCTGAGTATTAGTATGTGACCTTATCATTAGGCCTTTAAGGAAGGACTAAAATTAAGAAAAGAAGGGATGAAAATCCTAACTTATGTTGTTTTTCCTAGTTTTTAAGGATACAGATACTTTTAAAATAGAAAATGCTTTAGGATATGATTTTGTTGGTTTGGTTTTAAATCTAGAAATGTAGCACCCTTGATAATATAGCACAGAATTAACTGTTGATTTTTCTGTTTTTCCCTTTAATGTGAAATAAAAATTAGCACATTCATTTGACTTCCTCAGATTCACTATTTGTGACACTTCTGTAATGCCTCTTATGAAGTGAATTCCAGACCATCTCATGCCTGAGAGGCCTGCACTGCAGCTATGAAAAGCCTCCAAACATAAAACTACTTGCCTCAGAAATTAGAAGGTTTCTCATCTGGAACCTTCTTGGTTCATATGCAGCAATGCATCAAGTCACCTAGATGATAAGGGCTTTCTCTAAAGGCAGATGAGAGTGAGACCCTCTCTGAATAAGGGCTATCTATCAATAAAAATAAAGGGAGCTGGATTCAGCTGCTCCAGCCAATGAGCCGGCTTCATTTCGAGCTTGGCTCAGATGCCTCTATACAAATGCCTGTAGCATGGGGAACAAACGAGGAATTAGAGATGTGTGCACGTCTATGGGGGTATGATATAATAGGCATCACAGAAACATGGTGGGATGGCTTATATGACCGGAGAGTTGGAATGGAAGGTTACGGGCTCTTTAGAAAGGACAGGCCTGGCAGGCAGGGTGGGGGAGTTGCTATTTATGTTAGAGATAGGCTGGAGAGTATGGAGCTCTGTCTGGGGACAGGTGAGCAGTTGACAGAGAGCTTGTGGATCAGGGTTAAAGTCAGAACGGCGATAGGAGACATTACTGTTACAGGCCGCCTGATCAAGAGGAATATGCGGATGAAGCACTCTACAGTCAGATAGGAAAAGCCTCAGGCTCTCAGGCCCTTGTTCTCATGGGGGACTTCAACCACCCTGACATCTACTGGAG
>JAVHNF010086735.1:0-14484 GCA_034783455.1 Micropsitta finschii
GTTCAGGGGAGGGACTTATTCCTCCCATATTTCCAAGACTTTCCCCAAGCTGCTGCATTTTTCAGGGAAAAGAGCTTCTTTGCCTTTCTTGGTAAAGCTTTTCTGTTTTGCATGCAATAAATATTCATCAACCAAGAGGGAAGAGCTGGCAAAAAAGAAAGGATGGGGCTGCAGTGGGCAAAGAGAGTTGAATCACTTTTCCAATATTGACCACTGGTTAAAATAAAGATAATAATAGAGGCTGCTCCCAATAGCTTGCAAACTCCCTGTCTGAGGCTGTGGAAAAGCTGTGCTCCTCCATTCAGCTGCTAATAAAGCAGAGCTGTGGTGCAACAAGGCTGAAATAATTATGTGTCCCCCAGCTCACAGCAATCAGGGCTGTGTAATTACCTCAATCTCTTTTTCTCCAACTCAGTCATGAGGTCTTGGGAGTCTGCCTTCTTTTAAGGTGATGATCTCCGGGCAGTTTTACAGACGAGAAGTGCAGGGATAAAATGTAGCTTCATCATCCAAGCCAGGGAGAAAGTGTCATGTCTAATGAAGCCTTGTTGATCCGGTCTAGAGCTGAAATGTTTTGCAGGTGCTTGTTGCGAAGAAGAGGACAGATAATGAATAAAACATGTTTGTACTTCAGTCTCCAGTAAATGTGACAAACTCAGATCTTATGGCTGGGGGGGGAATGATATGAAATATGAGTTGGAGCGCATCTGAAAAGCTCGTAACTAATCCAAGATGTTGCTCTGTGTAGTCCTGCTGCTATGGGGTATAGGTTGAGCCAGGTTTCTAAAAGACTGAGGAAAAAGAGAGGGGGCTGGAGTTATCTTTATAAAGACAGCAGGATGTGACCTCTGGCTGCTGATGATATAATTCTGCGCATTAAAGTGAGGGTTGTCTTCATCCTTTTGCTCAAAGACTGAGCTGACCCTGTTGTTTCCAAGCCCAAAGGAGAAGCCAAAAAGGGAAAAAACATTTCAGATGCCAAAGCTTATTACATTAAAATGCACATGCTAAAAAGCCTCCAGAGCCCTTCAGGATTATTAGTGCTCTGAGGTCAGCGGTTGCGACCAGCAGCCAACAAATAAAGGATCATTTTAGGAGCAGTGATTCTCCAGTATTTATTCCTGTGTGGGTCCCTCGCTGAGGTACCTCAACCTGTGGCTGCTGAATTGTCCCAGGCTTGGGCTTCCCAGTCTTTCTGAGAACAGAATCATGATTTTCTGCAGGAAGTTAACTTTTTGTCCTACCAGCTCCAGCTGGAGGGTCTGAGGAGTAGAGGCTGAACTGAATCTACATGGAAAAATGACCTGGGAATGAGACTAGCCCAGTGACTTCAGTACTGGGAGTACTGGATACAACAAGGCTATCTGCTCCCTTCCCCATGCATGGCTTGTTGAGTTGCTCTGGCTTCACTCCAACCTGAGGAAGAGCAGAAATAGCCTAAAGTCTGTGCTCCAAACACCCATATTAGTCAATTAATGCTTTTCTGATCCATTTTCACTATGCCTGCACTTCCTTTTACATCATTACTCTTAATTAGGGATCTGAATATCTCCCTGGAATACACCTACGCCTGAGCTAATTTAAGCAAAGAAAGGGTTAGCTACGTGCTTCAGGTCAGTGCTGAGGTCCTTCTCTCTTCTTTGGTTTTCTTTTCCTTTCACAATCTCTTTCTCTTACTTTTTGAACCTGACCCCATCCATATACATTGTCTTTGGGACTGGTTAAAGATAAAGGCAATGATATGTGCCACTGCAAGTTAAAAATAGCCTGAAGTAGAGGTTTGGGAGAAAAAGCTGATTTTGTAATACAAGGGACTGTGTCTCCAGCTGGTTTCAAACAGTTTTTTGCTAGTCTGTATTCAAGGGAATTTTCCCAGTTATGAGCTAAGAAGCTGAGATCGTGAGAAAACAGAGCACTCCATACCTCAGTTCAGCAAACCATGAGCTGCCATCCAGAGACCGCTCCAGGGCCTAGAGCTCCTGAAAAAAAATACAGGATCATCCAAAGGCATGATAGTCTCAGGTCCTTGCTTCCAGAATCCTGCAGGTTTGGAAAAGCCAAATGCTTTGGAACATCCTGAAATGAACTCTTGCTCTTTGCTTTTAACCTTTGCTTCATTCCATGTGAGATGCTCCCTCCACTCCCAGCTTGTTGGTCATCTTATATTTTCATGTTTAATGTTAACATCTCCTGGGAGCTAGGTCAGAGCATTTCAGCCCTGCAGGGTCTCACCACTGACCTCAGGTATTACTTTATGCAAGCCTGGGTCTCTACTGTGAACTCTTTTGCCTTCATTTCTGTCTGCAGATTCTCAATATTCTTTAACCCAGATGGCTTTGCACTGGCAAAACCACATTGACTGTCATAAGTATTAAAGGCAGCTGCTCCTTTGCTCGTGTTTGGACCTGTTCCTCTTTCCAAGAGGAAAGAATGAAAGAGTGCACAGGCTTTCAAATCTCTGGTTTACCAAAAACACTTCAGCACCAAACGTGTGCTTTGCACAGGACTTCACTATCTGCAAGAGGATCATTTTGGCAAGCAATATCTTTTTAAAGAAGAGTTGAAATCCCTGGAAAGCTGTAATTCTTTTCATTGCAGATTATGCTGATTCCTATCCTGAGGTCAGATGTGTGTTAAACTAAATGGTCATGTAAAGCCATAACCTTCCTTTGAAATCTAGAAGCCACTTGGAGAGCACAGAGGCAGGGAGCTAGCACAGGCAACAGTGACTCGCTGGGTGCTGTGGGAGGCTGCCCAGGGGAGCAAAGCAGGAATTTGCCTGCACAGGTGGATTTTTGGGACCAGTGAACCCATTTAGCATCTTCGAACTTCACTTTTGTTTGGACCTACCCTTGCGTCGCTGCTGCACCATCACAGGCTGCGGGCAGATGGTTCCTGCATCCTTCTCGTTTTCTCAGGTATGCAAAGAGGTGGTCTGGTTTTGAGGATGGTGGTAAGTAGCATCTCCCCTTTGAGGCAGTTGCAACCGCAGGAACCAGGCATTACACACACAGATGTGAGATATATATATACATCTCACTTAATGAATTCATGGTGTGCACACATGTGGGTGTGTTTTATGGCTAATTTCCCAGCCCTCCTATGCCAAAGACTAAGGCGTAAGTCCTCAAACCCCCAACTCAGCAGGTATTTGGGGGATTTGAATAATTTCTGAGAGTTTTGTAACTTTTATAACCAGAACACAGGTTGGCTGAAGCTTTGCACAAGCTGGGAGTCATAACCTACCCTGTGGAGGCAATGCCACCAAAGACTCAGCTGCTAGTCCCAAATGCACACAGGCAAAGCTTTCTCACCACATCCTCCATGCGTTCTGTCAGGTCCCCAAGTCTTGTTGAAAGTTACTTCAGTGGCAGCTTAGACAACTTGAAGAGCCATGAGCTAGCTGACTTCTTGTGCATCCTTCAGGACATGCTGAGATAATCCCATCCTTTGGGTCCCAAAAAGGAAGGGAAGAGATGGTTATGAAGCAAGAAGGGTCTTCTTCTTTGGCCTTTATTGTTATTTTCTGAAAACTTTATATATTTGGTTATCCTGTCAAGGCCACAGGTGGGGGATGAGTTGCTGCAAGAGCCAGTGTCAAAAAGCACATTGCATTGATGAGCACATTTCTGGACAGTCTCTCTGGTTAGTCTGTTTTCCTGCTATGAAAGCCAAACTTGAGCAAGCAGAGTTCGGAAAAGCATTTAAAAGAGTCATGGGTGAAAGAGTTGGAAAAAGCTTTAATTGGCTTTTGAAATTGCCTTTAAATTGCCATCGAGCGATCTTCTCCAATGTGCCTTTCCCATTAGCCAAATTCATTAGAAGATTAACCTTTGCACTCCCAATAGCTTTCTGCCTTTGCCCCTTTCCTCCCTCTGCTGTGCTCAGTCCCCCTTAAAATTAGAAAAGAGAAATGCAGCAGGCAGGAATGAAGGAAGGGAAAAGAGTAAGGAAGAAATGACATCTCCAAAAGGACAGGAGTGACTTAAATCTGAGCAATTAACCAATTCCCACAGCCATCTTTGTGATAATTTTATAACCTTGAGCTGATGTCTGTTGTTGTCTGACTGCATTTCCTTTACTTTTTAAGTATTTTGGGGGATCCAACATTTTGTCTATGGGAACTCAACAGAGCATCTGATGGGAACATCACCCCAGTGGGGAGGAAAAGCTTCACAAACTCATGGACATCAAGAGACCAAACTTGGATGTCTTTTGAGGTCTCTGAACCACAGCAACTGTGCAGAAAAATAGCTCTGCCCATATTTCAACGAAACCAGGCAGAGCCTCACTGCACTGAGCCCTTCTAGTTTCCTACAGAAGCCTGGCCTCAATTTTCATAAGGTATTTTCCTTCAAAGAAACAATTAAAACCAGAGAGATCTTCAGTTTTTGCCAGAATCTCCACCGATGACAAGGCGAATTGATTTACCTGGAAATAGCTGTTATTTCTTAATGTTGTGGAATAAAGAGAGAGAACAGACACTTTTGAGAAAGATTTCCCTTTCTCCCTGATATGCCAGGTCCTACAGCAGTTGCTGAGGATACAGGGGAGAAGGTGATCAAGGACAGGAACTAAGTAACTATTCCAAATGAGTAAGGAAGGTGTTGATAGAAAACAATAAAGACAAAGCAAGTTAGACGTGGGTCAGGGCAAGAAGTAGTTTCTCTCCCAGTAACAAATGTGTCTGGCCTGCTTCCCCCATGAGCTCATATATCTGACAATATGCTTTAATGCTTTGCAGACCTCAGGTATATTATCATACCCTGAGCCTGAACCCTCCAGGGAAACCACGCTGAGGAGGGAGGTGGGAAGCATCAGTGCTGTAGCAGGATGCTCATGGCGGTGGGATACAAATGCCTGTGGCAGTGGGATTGGGATGCCCATGATGGCAGAATTGGGATACCCACCGTGGCAGGATGAAGATGCCCGTAGTGGTGTGATGCGCATGGCCAGCTGACCATGGACCATGAGGTGGCGCTGGCAGACTGCTGCGCAGCAAAACCCAGCTATCAGCTCCGGCGGCAAGGGAAAGTAGGCACATACCCAAGGCAGACGTATTTTATCTCTTATCTCCGTGCGCTCAGGCTGGATGAAACATTCTCAGGCACTAATCTTGTGTCTGCCCTGCACAGAATCCCTGAGGAGACAGAGGAGCTGCTGGGGTTAGGAGCAACACACAGCATGTGGCACTCATCTTCCAGGTCTGAAGGCCATGGTCAAAGGCAGCTCTAATTAAATTAAATGGAGAGAACTGTATTTTTCTGGTAAAGAAAACATGGTTAATTCGCCGGACAGAAGACTCAGGGGGTTAAGAGAAGGTGAAAAATGCTTGCTGTGCAGAGGAGGGAACACATTTCTGTGCTCATTGTTTCTACTTTGGGGTACTGCAGGAGGCAAAGGCTTATGCAGGGGGAAAGCTCTTAGCTTTTTTGACATCAGAAGTCACTTTTGGCCAGGCATATTACCAGCTTCTGGGAGTTTCACAGCCACGTCTCTGGTGTACTTCTATTCAGAGAAAACCCAAAAAAAACTATCCTGCAAGGCACATCTGATATGCAGGTGGCTGCAGGTAAAAACTTCAGCTCCTTTTTCCTCACCATGTTAAAGCATTTCTGCTACTAGATATGAGTCACTGGAAATCCCCACTGTCTAGCGATACTCTTCCTCTGGGGCTCTTCATTCAAGCAGCATCTGATGCTACTTTGAGCGCCACACCACAGAGTTCATACTTAGTCTTTCCAGTACCACAATGCACTAAAGTTTGGGCAATAAGAGTCAGAAAGGTAAAGAGGGCACCTATTTTAGGCAGCAAGTGCATGTGCTGCTGATGGGCAGGTTTGCAAAGAGCCTGTCTTCTACAGAACATCACTCACATCTCTGTGGTTCGGATATTAATAGCCCAAGCTGTGTTTGCAGTTAAGAACTACTTAAGTCTTTCCTCAGGAGCCAACACAGGAGAAAGTGGTGGATGTGTTTCACATGGGCATCTGGACAGGGTTAAAATCCCCAGTGCTTCCCTAGGTTTGGAAGAGATCAGAGGCTGAGCTGGAAACAGGAGGCTCACAGGGCACCATGCAGTAATAAGCCAGCTATCTCCAGGTGGAAAGGGTAAAGCGTGGGGTCTCTTGCCTCCTTGGCTTGTCATGGAAAAGGTGTGGAAATAATCCTAGCAAAAGGTGTGCAGCTCTGCTGTTGAAATCAGTAGGGTTAAGCACCAGAGTAGGATCAAGCAGTATAAATCCATCCATGAAATATCCATTTTGTATTTGAGTCTGAATTCTTAGTGTTGATGGGTAAAGTTAAAGAGGCAGAGGTGCATCTTGGACAAAGGCATCAGGAAGATGATTGAGAAGGCAAAATACCAAACTGATGTGTCTGTAGGCAGAAACAAGTACTCCTTTGCATTGTAGATCTTGGGAAATGTTAAAGCTAAAGGAAATCCAGGCTCAGATAAAAAAGCAGCAAATTCAGCTTATGTATGGAGCAGAAAAACCAAATGCTGCTGGTGCCACATCCACGAAAGCAGATGGTGAGTGAAGAAACCCCTTGAACAGGAAGGAAATGCAACCCCAGACTCCCAGAAGGGAAATTCAAGTGACAGAGTAAGGTTTGGTGGTCATTTGTAGCTTCCATTTAGGGATGGAGTTAAGATCTTGGATGGGCATCATTTAAACCTGACGATAGAAAAAACGGTGGAGAAAGGTTTGTACAGTTTATACAAGTCCTTGTGAGCATTTAGGGTAGAAATAAGCTTCCAGGCTCATCACTGGGCAAAGGTACCATGCTGGTAAGGCACAGGGAGAAGGAGACCACACCATCAGATGCTAAGTTATTCTCAAAGGGATGCTGACACTCAGCTTCATGATAGACATTGGAAGCAACTATAGAGTCTCCTTACCCAGAATCAGCCTAATGGCTACAAATCTGCCAATTAAGCACCAATTAAGATTCATCTTTAAATGTATTCTCCCTACTCAGCAAAGGCCTTGCATGCATTTAACTATTAGCAATAGGCTCTTTGGTCAAGGTCATCGTCCCTTTCATCTAAGGATCTCAAAGCACTTGATGAAACTCCACCGCCTTTCTCTGTGGTAGGTAAAGGCTATAATGTTCTTTTAATACCATGAACCTAATTTATAAGGATAAATTACAGTGGGAGATAAAGAGCACATGGACCCATGCGGATAAAAATAAAACCCCATATTGCCCCATTATCTGGCATTGGTTAAGCTTCTGCTTGTAGAATTTTTTTGTCTAATTTCTCTTTTTTTTTTTTCTTTTAATGAAATGCTATTTATTTATAGCTAAACACCATCTTTGAAGCCAGAGCCAAGCATTTGGGGAGCTTCAGATAGGGCTCTTGAAAAGGAGAATTATGTCTGTTTCAGATGTTTTCAGAAGTTATTGTTTAAAGGCAGTGAGAACTATGACATTTCTCTCGCCGAGCTCACCCTCCCCTCGGCATTTCTACAGGACACGGGCAAAGCAGATGTCTCCAGAGCTAGAAGAAGTGGTGACAAGTTGAGGGGGGAGAGCACTGGGAAGGGGATGAAATGAAAGGGGATTTTAGACAAGAAGCCTCAAAGGACCAGTGTTGGTGTAAAGTGTTCCCTGATGCTCCATGGGAACCTCATCTCGCTACTCACCAGGGTATGGGGCACGAGCATGAGGGATGCTTGGAGATGGCCAGAAGTTGTTTCACTATCTGCCAAAGCCATAATTCCAGTGGCTGAAAAGAAGCTGGCCACCTTGTACAGTATACCATGGTCTTCCTCAGAGGGCTTAAAGCTCAAGCTTCTGGCAATCTAAAACAAAGTTCTCATCAGGCACAAGGGAGGAAAGTCATCACGCAGCCTTCTGGCACCATTGGATGGACTGTACTATATTTTCAGAAGGCTTTTTAACTTAACGTGGACACTATCTTTTGCAATGTACAGCTTTTCACCACTTCATCCAGGTGATATCTCAAACCTTCAAGCAAAACACAAACACATGCCATCCCAGTGACACCTAGGGGCTACAGGCTCTCACTGGGACCCATTTCTCTTTCCTAGTGTAGGGGCTTACTCCATCTCAGTGATTTTCATGCTCACAAGCAACAACATGGAGGCTATTTCTGGCCACTTCTCCAATAATAAGACCCTGTGAATGGCCATGGGAAGCCTTTTGCTAGGAACTGAGAGATTTTGACTGGGGGACGAGGGGATTATAGAAATGCTCCTGCTTTGGTGCCTGCATGACATCATGCCCTCCCGACTGGCAGGGAGACAGAGAGCCTTTGATAGTGTAGAAGGGGGGACTCTGGCCCATGGCCAAAGAGGATTAGAAGCGGCACATACCTTCAGCAACTCGCCATGCCATTCCTGGAGGGTGATATAACTTCCTCCGGGCGAGTGAGCTCGGGCCGTGCTGTAACGGAGACAAACTGGGACTCTATCTCAGAGAACAGCCGTTGTTTGAGGGAGGAGAGGGGGGAAGACGGCAGGGTACATCCTCCCAGGGATGTACAAGGAGCAGCTTGGACAGATAGGACATTATTAGCAATCTCCTGGGTAACGAGAAGTTTTACTGCTTGTTTATGAACTCCCCATCCTTAACCTATTCCTCACTGCCCTGACAAATGCAAACCTGAATCCTACAGCTGGTTTTCCCCAAAAGCTTTAGAGAAGAGCACCCCTTTGGCCAACTAAGTCAGAGGTAAAGGCAAATATCCTATAATTGCCTCATTGTCCTAAATCCTGTTGCTTTCAGGATATTTGGGAGCCTGGGCCTGGAGATCAGCAGTTCAGACTGCTCTGGAGGAATGCAACTATAACAGAAAACTGCAGCAAGAGATGCAGTGCTCTGAGACTGCCTTTTCCTTGGAGTTTCTGCATGATAGCATCAACCTCAGGACAAAACTGGTCCAAACAGTTTGTAGTATTTGACCTGATAACATTGTGCCTATCTTCCTATAAGTGATCCCTACTCATTTAGGTTAAAGACACCACCTCGGAGCAGTTCTCCTTAGTCCACCACTAGCACACAAATGCTTGCTTCTTTGGGCTATGCTAAGAGCCTTTAGAAGCCAACACAGGAGGAAAGCAGCATGCTGGGCATGGGGGAAGCACCTCAGCAGTTGCTTTAAGGTGAGGTTTCAAAGTTGCTCAAACCATGAATACACTCTAGGACAACACCTACATCTGCAACAACTAATTCCAAGAACAGGAGGGGGTAGATTGAGTTTCTTCTCTGCAGGTTCTTCTCCAGTCTGTCTTTTGGAGCAGACAAGATGCCCATCCTCAGCAGCCTGCCCTGGCGTTGCTCCCTTCCTCTTGCAGAGCAGCATCCTGAGAGCCTACCTTAGAGATCATAGAGCAGAATCAGCCTTACAGTTATGTGCAGCCACCCCTAATTCTGCTTATTATCCTTCGTGGTTTAAAGCAGAGTCTCTTTTATCCTAAAGCCATGATGCCACAGTGGGCAAAGGGAGGAGTAGCGGGGCTCAGTCTTGTTTGAAGTGTAAATTTCAGCTCACGCTTCACTCCGGAGCCATTACCAATGTGTTCATAAGACTCTAAGGTCTCCAGTTGCCCCCCTGGAAATCTGAAAGTTATTAGCATGCTCGAGAAAGGGAGGTAAATGAAAATGTGTTTGCCAGTTTCACCAGATGTGAGGCTGGTGTCATGGACAGATTTTATTATTCTATAAATACCAGGGGCAGAAGGTTGTTATTAGCCACTCAGTAATTAATACAATGTGCAATGGCCTCAGACATGGCCCACCACTTAATGTCCAATTAATAGCGTGCGCCCTTCTGAGCACGTGTTAAACACCCCAGATGTTGCACAAAGTCAGAAGAAGAAATGTAGGCATCAGGCAGAAGTATTCCTGAATGAAACCCTGAACTTAGAAGACAAGTTGATTGGAAAACAGATGATGTTAAATATTGCAGACATCAAAGCCTGCATGAGCACATTTCTGCACATATTCAAGGCACAGGCAAAGAATGCCTTATGCAAACTTGCAAACCAGACATCTATGTATTAAGAGGCAGCTAAGTGAACAAATCCCAGATTTGCAGTTACCCGCTGCATGTTAATAAGCTGCTTTCATGCACTATTAGCATAGCAGAGAGCCCCAGAACATCTGCACGTCCAAGGACACTGCCTTCCTCTGCAGAAGGTCCCTGCTCTTTACAGCACAAGATGTGAAAATGTTCTGCTAACTTGTGCTGATGCTGTTGAAACAGCATTGCATCCATTTTTTGAAATGGGTGCTTTTGCTCCTTTTCCAGCAAGCCAGAAATATATGAGGCTGGATGTTTGGAATGGTGGTCCAAAGAGTAAAAACTGATGGATTTCCAAAGCAAACCAAGGAGCTGAGATGTGGGCCTTTCGGATGCTTGTGCAAAGGTGGATGGGGTGGTGCTAAGCCTCTGGGTTAATGCAGGGGCGGGCAGGATGCAAAGTGGGAGCTCTCAGCCCAACAACAAAATAATGTAAAAAGATTTAGGAATATATATGCACTTTAACCAAGCTGGTGGCTTGGATCTTAGTCCTAACCATGGCATTCACACTTGTTGCCTAAGCAACCTCCTGCTTTTTCGTTACCTGAATCTTCCACAGAATCTGTTTGCAAAGATCAGCTTAGGATGATTTAACATCAATTCAATGCAAGGAAAGAGCACAGGGGGACTTCAAATGGTTTGTAGCAAAGAGACTATAAAAGCACTAGCCTTGTAGGCACAAAAGCCATGCATGGCCAATGTCTCACAGGTTGAACACTCCACCACAATGGCTTTTTGACTGGAGCCTCCTGGTGCCAAGGTGTGAAAGAAAGTTGCAATGCAGCTAACTCAAGTGATTTATTTCATTGCATGTGTGCAGAAGAGCTCTGGCACTTCAAGAAGAGGTCACTGCCAACTTCAGGCTGTACCTTGGTGTAAAATGAAGTAGATGAACAGGAACATTATGTATAACAACAGAGTGAGAGATGTAAATGATACTTCTCCAACATCCGTCTCTAATTCCCTGACCTTTGAGCACTCTGGCAGATGGCCCCTGAGACAAGTAGAGGTGATAAAATCATTTGCCAAGCCCTTGTTTCCCAGCTCCATCTGGACTATCCAGCAGCAAGCACTTGCATCCCCTCCCTAAAGCCATACAAAGACCAAGCCATTCCCATGTACCTCATCAAGGGCGTGCTGGGTGACACCTCTTGGATAGGAACAACCACTTCAACTACCCATAGAAGCAGGTTAAAGTACCCTTTGTAATCCATGTGCTGAAGCACCACTGCATTTTCCCTGCTTTGCTGGACACTCAGCTTTTCTGAAAAGAAAATTTTGGGTCTACTTAAAACTTTGGCCCTGAATTTAAAACTCTTAAAGCTCCTAAACTTGTAAAGCTCATAAAAAGTCTGACAGAAGAGACCATCTGGGTCATCAAGAAGTTGAAGAAGAACTTTTATGGCAAAGGAGTTTCAGTCCAGACCTGAGGGATGCTTCTCTGAAAGACAGTTAGCAGCTTGTTTGTTATTCAGCCTCAATCTTGTTGCACTGCAGACTATTTTCCCCATTCAAAAAGGAGGTGGTGCATTGCTTCACTATCTTACAGCATTTCTTCCTTCCAATATGTCATTTTATCAAGGATATGGGTATAAAACCTGCAAATGCCATTTAAGAGGGCAAGATCCATCCCTCAGTGCCAAGAACCAGCACACAGACAGCTATGGGATGGCATTGCCACCTACTTAACAACCTGCTGCTGGGACCCACTTTCTGCACCCTGCATGGAACCCTCATGTCACCCCACTGCTCTCTCTACATGGCTGATCTCTAGCTTTGATATAGTGTTAATGCAGGCCAGATGCCAGCGAGCACTTTCCTTTCTCTTTTCCTGGCAAGACTTGTCCATCGCCCTGATCACAGGGCTAAGGGCTGTGTAAGGATCCTGCAAGCAGAGCAGACCTTGGAGGAGCACGGTGCTGGGATACAGTGAGGTTATCTCTTTAACAGGTTTCTCCTGTCCTCTGAACATATGTGCAGTAACACATCTCTGGAAAATATGTGAGTGGGTGAGTTTGGACTCGGCTCTCTCCCAGATGGGACATTACACAGCCCACATCACAAAACCATCAGCCGTGGTTTGACAGAGCTGCCAACACACCCTACCCCTTTATCAGAGGCCCAGAAATGTCCATATGATAGCTCCTCTCCCCTAAACCTTCTTTCTACTCTCATTTGCAAGCAGGAAACATGTTGGCAAAAGGGTTTGGCCCAAGAGAAGGAAAAAATAAGAACAGAAGGAATGAGAGGGAAGAACAAAGCTTCGAAAGGAGAATGTGGAAAAGATGAGGCTTGGGGCTGCCTGGAGGGATGCAATATTTCTGAGCCCACTGCATCAAAGCTGGCACATCTTAAGGGTCCAGGTACCTATGCTCATATCCCTAGGATACCCAAAACCAGCTTGTTTTGACCTGTTTTCCAACAGCAGCTTTGCAGCCTCCTCCTGATTCCCTCCTGTTGCTTCTAGAGCACAGGTAGATGCTTACAGGTTGCACAGGTCCAACAACAGCTCTAAGAGAGGACTTTTGGCTTTATGCAGCACCTAACCCACACTTTTTAGGGCTGTTGTTTGATATTGAGCACTCTGAAGACTAAACCCATTTGCATCTGTGAAGGAGGAAAGCTTTGCTAGGGCCGAAGTGACATCTGAATTCAACAGCCCACAGCTGGGATGCATTTCACCAGATCCAGAGGTTGTTCTAGTGTAAAGAGCTATTTCCCTGCACACAACCGGGTGTAATTCTTAGGAAAACCATCTGAGCCCTTGGCTTTAGCTCAAAACACATTAGAAAATCAAAAGCATTTATTTTATCCAATTTTTCTCCTGAGCTTTGTTCAATACTAGCCAGAACAAGTAGGCTTAATAGACTTTGTTTTGTGACTGCAGACACCTTCCATAGCTTTGCTATTTCATCACATGCGGACTTAGATATTCATCATCCGAAATCTGGTTAACAAAGCACTCTCCTTCCCCAGCCCTACATTTGCATTTTGTCCACTGTTTCTTAATGAATTTAGTATGTCAGGGCTTATAAATCATCCCATTCATTAACTATTAGCATCCCATTTTACCACCGAAGTCTCGAAGTGCCATAAAGCTATTTCAGACACGGCAGGGATGGTGCTTTGGGGAATAATCTCTCATCTTTAGGTTTCCTTTGTTCATAAGGTGTTCAAAGTTGCTGTAATACAGCAGACTTTGCAGAAGATGGTGGGGTGCAAGAAGGAAACTGTTCACCAGCTCAGACTACACTTAGAATACTGAGCAAATTTGGCAATAAAAATCCAGACAAGATAGTCTCCATCTTGCCATTTCCAAAAGGATGTTTTGGAGTTTTTTTACTTTCCAAGAATATTCTGCTCTTAAAAATGGAGCCAGCACAGCAGGATTTACTCCTTTACCTCCTCTTGAAAGTCAAAAGGACCATTTGTTAACTTCTGACAATAAATGAATCTGGCACACAGTACCAATTCTGTTTGCTTTGACCTGACCTGAACTCTACTTGGCTCCTTGCTGATGCTTTCACTCCTGTGGTTTGGACCAAATCTCACGGATGTTTGCAAACACTTCGGGCTTGGCAAACTTGGGACCACATCTCTGACATCCAGGCTCTGAAATGGGTGTCATGAGCACCCAGATTTAAGGTGGGTGTAAAAACCTGGCAGATTCACACTGATCCAAAGGAACTCTCTGTCTTGAACATCCCGGAGACGTTTTCAGGGTGACAAGCAGCTTCCAGGAGCAGAAGCACTGGCAGCCTTAGGTACAGCAGACCCATGTTCATATGCTCTTCCCATCTTTCTTGCATTTCCTAAAAAGCAGAATTGCATTGATTTCCAAGGATAAAGCAAGTGTCTGTTTCTAACCAGGACCTGCAGGTAGTAGATGCTGTTTTACTGGATTTTTCCTCCATAAACCTGGATCCCATCAGTATGGAATGATGAGCCACACACATGAGCCAACCACGGTGGCACTGAGCACCTTGTCACTTCCTAAAGTGAAGAAGCTCCATTTCAATGCCCACAAATCAAAAAAGCCCAAGCTCTGAATTGGGCTCAACCAGATCTTTGATGCAAACTTTGGCTTGGGGTGGTTTTTTTCCACTCTATCTGAAAATTGCTATTTTTTAGCAAACTCATCACCAACCAAAAGACAAATTTTCTTTGAATGTCAAAACAGGATGTTTTTGACAATTTCGGGACATTCTAAAACCTTCTTTTTGTTTTCCTTCTGAAACAGGAAACTTGTTTGAAAGCCTTTTCCTGCAAATGCTTTCAGTTGTGACAAAACCAGCTCTTTCTGACAAAGTTTTGTGTTTGGTTTGTTGTTTAAGAGATATCACACACCAGAAAAGTCAATAAAACCCCTCTGAAGGTTACTCAGTAATGAAGGTGGGTGTGGATTTCTGTCTCTTAAACAGCCCATAGATGGG